>JANVCG010052114.1:0-40395 GCA_025505365.1 Haliclystus inabai
GTGAGGGCAATGGCCTATGTCTACAAACGCAAAGAGCCATCAATATATCTATCAAATGAGTAATTACATGTTAGTCGAGTCACTCCAGGAGAATACTCAAAGGCGAAAATCACTCGCCGCGGCGGCTCATGATTTTCTCATGCCTTCTCGTTTTCTCCTTACGTGCCTCTCGTGTGCCATGAGACCATAGCTCACGGCAAGTGTTAACTATTTGTTTACTACTACATACCCCCTTCTAGAGCACTTTTAGAGATTTAGACGCTGGGGTATATTAGTTATGCGAGTACTTTTTCGTTGTGAAGGCGTCACTGCCACTGGAGCTATCAATTTATGCCAGGATGTCTGAAGACATTCCTTTTTGCTAGCTCAATACTTATTGCAATGGATATTGATTAGACCCATTTTATCATATCAGCATATCATTTCTCTGTGCCTGATTTAGTTTTTCATAAAATGTATATTTCAAAAAATGCTCTGGCTATTCTTAGTTTTCAATGGCCTTCTGACTCGATGTTGCTTTGTTTCATCTGATTTTGCAACCTTCCCTCGATGATTCTAAGAGAGCTACCGTCAGGATTCTCTATATAAATTGTCAATTTTCCTACTCTAGCTGTTTCTTCATTTTGTTCTTTGCAGTACCTAGCTGTTTCAAGTGAAGTTGTGCAGGTAGCAATCATATTTGCCATAGCATCTATGCGCTTAAAAAGATTTTTTCTAGCCTCTCCAACATCCTGTTGCATTTTTAAAGTATTTAGAATCCCTACACCTTTTGCTACTGTTCTTATAAATTTTTTTATCTGTGTGAAAACTTCTTTATGCTCTTGAAAAAGAATGTCAACTTCTTTGGAAACACTCAGTATTTCCTTCATCAGTTTAGATATAATTGTACTTTCTTTTTTGGTTTCTACATTTTCACTGTTGTATGCCAGTGGTTCCTCTGCCAAATCCTGTTCAATGTCAATAACATTAGAAACTCCAAAGGTTTCTACAACTACTCGATTAAATCCATTTCCCTCATACTGCAAATTCTCATCCACCTCTTCCAAGTTCCGTGCTGCTATAACTTTCTTAATAGCTTCTTGAAGTTCTTCACCTTTTCTTTCCATCTCACGTTCCATGTCTTCTACATTGTTTTCTTCTATTGCTCGTTCAGTTGTTACTCTAAAGTTCTGACATTTTTCAAGTACATTAAAATTTTGATAAAGAATATCATTTTCACTCCTTACATTAATGACTTCCTCAATTGTGCTTCTGAAATCAGTCAACATTTGGCACAAATCTTGATCTTTTTTATTTGACTTGCTCTCTGCAAATATGGCTTGTTTGATGCCAGGCTCAAAAATATTTCTAAACTTTTGATCTAGTACCTCATTTGTGTTTCTGTCCTGTATGACATGCTCAATTAAGCTGTTAATATCACACAATGTTTGAGACAATGTTCCACTGTCATTTTCTTGCTCTATTACTTCCAAGATAATATTGATTGACTCTAAAAACTGTTGATCTTCATCCCAAGTATTCCTTCCACCCAAGCACACATTAAATATGTTTGCAAAATCATTTAGCATGCGTTCCAAGTCTCCAAACATTCTTAATCTGTTACGTTCTTGTTTCTCTGCTTCCTGGATTATTTCTTTCATGAAATCCTCACTCTTCAGTAGCAATAGCTTGTCATTCTTGAGTGCATTTCTTTCCTTAATTGCTTTTTCAATTGAATCAATAAAATATTTGCCTTTTCTAATAATATTTTGATTGATTCTATTTGAGACTAATTTTTCATGCACATCCAGCATACATATCGTTTCAACTTTTTCAACCATGTAAGGTAGTGATTGAGTTGCTATATTTTTTATTGCAGTGAAATGATACAACAACTGAGGTCCTATTTCTAAGATGATCTCAACTCCATTGTTGATAAAATTGTTGATTCCATCTTCCCAAAATAAAGCAAAGGAGTGTGGTTCTGTATAGGATGCAATGTTACTCAAACATTCAAGACCAATTAAGCAGCATTTGTTATTCAGCCTTGCATATAAAGGACATCCTGATGAACCCCCGGGGAGTGGCCATTCATCATCATCATTATTATCATCATCAATTCGAAGGGTTAGCTCTTGATATTTCAAATTTATAGCATGAACTATACATTTTTTATGTTTTTGGTTATCATTTCTACCACCATAATGTATAGCATGAGCTTCAAGTCCTTCCCTCACCCGGATTTGTCTGCAATTGTCGATACAAGAAGAACTAGAGTAAAAGTTCATTTCCTCTAGTTTCTTGCTTTCCTCTACTTCCCACTCTGTGTACTCGGATGGGTTTCTAGCATATTCATATTGAACTCCAAGCTTTACCATAGCTATATCGTGGTTTTCAAAATAAGAATCATCTCGTGGGACAATGTGATGCACAAAAGCCATTCGCTTGTGAGGTGAAAAAGTAAATTCTTTTCCGTCGATTTTGAATATGAATTCTGCACTTGATATAAGGCTGTGCGTTCGTTCATTGATGTCACTAGTTCGTTGGAACGTGTGTGCAGTCGTCACGATCCAGCCTCCACCATAATGAAAACCAGTTGCCTTGCCATCTGCAATGTAAATAAGGCAAACGCCTCTCTTTCTGTTGTTCAACTGTTCTGAAAAAATGTCAGCCATTACTGTGTTTTGGTTGCTGTACAGTGTGCCGGATAACGAAGGTTAAAGTGTCTAAAGTCTAAGGAGTCCGGTATTATTTCATTCAGGGTATTCAAATCGGTATTCAGGGGGAATCGAATGTACTTGCTCCGGTCAATGTCGGAGAATGATTCCGGCTGATTTTTTTGTGTTACTAGTCTCATAGCGCATGCTCAGCGTTCGTCCTTGATCCGAAAGTGAGCAACTAAAATGGCGTCACCTTCATAACAACAATATTGATCTTAAAATTGATGGACAAGTCCTTGAATGCCACTATTTAGCTGGAATAAGTCAAGTGATTGTAATTTGAAATGTCTGCTTTGAAAAGAATACTGAAGGGACGCAAAAAGTATTCAAGAAAGAACTCATTCAGCTCTGCTGGGTCGGGTACAAGTCAGAGCCGTGATCGTTTGGATTCCAGCTTTGGCTGTTTACTTGGTTACCCACAAATTCAAGAACAAAACCTTGTTAAAATACACAAGGCAGCATGGTTTGGTGATTTGAGTAAAGTAAAGCAACATGGTAAGAAAGGAGGCCTGAACCAAACGGACAAAGAGCGCAGGTAAGATCAGCAGCATTCAAATTTGTTTTGTTTAAGATGACCTTTCTGAAGCGATTGACCTCTTCCAGTAGACAATTCTATCCATATGCTTTATGGTAATGCAAAAGCATATCTAACGGTAATATGTAAATCAGTGTATAAGATGAGCAGTGGTATTTCCGTGTATGTGTTTCTTTGTTGACGACTGATAATGGTATTAAATCTAGTCAAAGGATGTTAGCTGGAGAAAGTACCAATGGCTATTAGCTAAGGATCAAGCTATCAAACATCAAGTCTGACTCTCAGTTCTACTTTTCTGTAGAATGTATTTTTATCACTCAACATCACACCCCTCTACACTGCAAATATTACCTTCTGTGCATCTTCTGGCAAGTCGCAACAGTAAAGAATTAACAGAGAAGTCACGCTCCAGCATGCAAAGAAAACCTTTTGCAGGGCACACGTTTGGTGTCTGTAACTTGCGTTCTTGCGTGCGCGCGTGCTGCGTTCTTTTACCGGAAAAACGTCATTATTTCTCATTTTCTATTATTTCTGTCCTGCACAATTTTCACATTTATTAACAAAATCCGCACATATTTTTACAAATTGAGAAGGAAAGAAGGATTTACTGCATTAATTCCACACAATTCCATAAATTTCTGCACATTTGCAAGGGCTAATAATTTGTGATTCCCACGCAAATTTCACTCTTTACATATTGGGTCGCGCTTCCAAATGTATGGAAATCAACCAGTTGCTAGCATAAAGTGATTCATATTTGCATATCTGATAAGTTTGAGTAGCCTACCTAGCGTTTAAAAAATTTTGTACATTCGCTATTCTGCCATTAAAAACGAAAAATCCATTTATAACCTAAGGACTGCTAAGTTTGATTGTTCTCAAATTTACTTGGTGTTTTATCTATTGACTCTTATGCACTATTTACAGGACCATTGTAGATTGTCTTGCCAATTAGATTTTCCGTTTTTCCAAACATATGAAATGAATTGCTGATAAGAACTTTAAAAATCAAAGATGGGAATTAAGTTTGATTCCAATATTCCACAATGAAGTTTCAGAATTTTTTGTACAGCAGCCTTTGTTTTCCTTCTAATTAATAGAATATGTTTAGTGACACATTTAATATCCACTGTCTGTTGCTATTATTAGAAATATATGATTGGCAGTATCAGGTGAGAGCTTTTGACATCAAATTTGTATTGTTTTGATTCTAGGACACCCCTTCATCTTGCCTGTGTTAGAGGACATCTAAACATCGTCCAATACATCTGTGTTAGTCTTGGAAATGTCAATGCTGGCGATAATGAAGGCAGAACACCTCTAATGAAGGTAAATGTAATCATCTTCATTTTTGTTTTTGTGAAGATCAAATAGCATACATGTTGAAAAATGAAGCTCAATGTGTAATCAAGTACTGTATTGCATTACTCTTCAACTTTACATCTGGATCGAGCCGATCAGCTCTTATGGGTGATAAGTTCATATTTCATGTGTACCACAGCATTTTCTGTAAATCAAAAGAAATGGCTTAATTAAAAAGCAATTAGCTTTATCTGCAGCTGAATTTTTTCAAAATGTAGAATAAAAATTGGAAGAGAACGACAATTAAAACCAACAACAAGTTCGGCAATGACTGTGATCATATCATTGAATTTGAAAGTGTTAAAAAACTGAAGAGTATAGCAAAAAGAAGACATCCTAATTCTCACATGTAAAGTGTCGAAAGTGACAAAAATAATTGACACCAGCTTTGTTTCCACTTGATAATGTAAAACGAAAAGTAACCTGGGTGCAGACAGACTTTTTCTTTGTGTGGTTCGTCTGCGCATTGGCCAGTTTTCAAAGTTTGATTTCTGCTTATTAATCCAATTTACATTGTTTTGAAAAATGTAGACTAGCTATGCTGCTTTGTTCTCGTAATCCATGAGCCAATCACAACACAACTAACAAAAATCTGGTAATGGATAGGAACAATATTATAACACGATTTAGCTAGCTATTGCGCAGATGGACTATACGAAGAAAAAGTATGTCTGTGCGCAGGCTTAGCAGGAAGGGAATTGATTCATAAACAAGGCTGCATGAAAAGAAGATTATCTAACAAGTATTTTTTGGCACAGCTGTGTTTTCATAAAGTGATCATGCAACTGTAACAATTAGCCTATCCTACTTATTCTGCCATCTAAACTGGTTCTTAATTGTCTACACCATTTCAGGCAGTTGAATGCAAAGAAGTTGATTGTGTTGAAACACTTCTCAATCATGGAGCTACAACAAATACACTGGATGTCAATCACTGCAGTCCTTTGCATTTAGCAGCAATGACAGGTGATGTGGATGTAGGTGGTATGCTCTTGGACAAGGGAGCAATGCTTAATGTGCAAGATAAGGTAACCCAGGCATTTATTAAAACCAAGAACAACCTCTGCAATGATGTTTATACTAACTTGATAATTGAAACCATGTGTTTTTAGGAAAAAACTACACCATTACATGTTGCTTGTGTCCTTGGTCATGTTAACTTTGTTGATTTTCTTTTACGAGAGAATAGTCCAGTAGATGTCCCTGATATTCATGGAAGGTTTGATATTTGTATTTCAATTTAGTTATATAGTTTAAATAAACCTTGATTAACAAGTTGCATTAATCGAATCTTGTTCCATGCTATCATCTGGTATTCAATGTTCTGCCCAAAAGCAGAAGAGTGTTCTCTTGATCTCACATGACGATTGCTGTCAAACTACTCATACTACATTGTAGAGATCTATGGGAGCATTTACGGGGATGTGCTGTCCTATCAACAGGAGTATATCAAATTTTATCTTATTGATTTCAAGATCTTGTATTGTTAAAAGCCAGGAACATCTAATCTTCATTATGTAAAGGCAGTTGCAATCCCAAAGATTTAAAAATATTTGACATTTTTGTGCAATATTTTCATTTTTCTAGTATAATTCTGCATTAAAAATTGTTACAATCAAAGATACTTTACTTTCAAAATCTTTCAAGGCTAGCCACAATCTAACAGCCTAGGTTGTGCACATAATCTACTTGTAAAAGATTTTTAATAATACCTTTCTCTTAAGGAGACTTTCTAATTTTATATTTGTGACAAAATTATGTTTACAAAATATGGAGAAGAGAAATACTCATTGATGTCAGAGTAATCATGTTCAAAATTTGCTCGCTCTCACTTAAGAAAAGGAGGCCTATCTCCAAGCTTCATTGTTGCTATTTGTTTTTCAGGACACCTTTAATGAGCTCTGCTGGTGAAGGCCAATTAAATGTTGTTAAACTTCTTCTCGAGTATCAACCTGATGCTTCTTTACAAGATAAAAATGGAGACACTGCAGTTAACCATGCCAATGCCAATAACCACCCAATGTATGTATGTTGTTATTAATTATTATAATTTCAGTTGTCAATGATACAGTGAAACCTGTGTATAACAGCCATCTATGAGGAAAGGGAATTCTGACAACTATGAAGAGTGACCTCTATTCACAGGTTGAATTCAATAGAATGAAAAATTTTAACAATATAAATTGGCCATTATAGACAGTTGGCTGCTCTATCAAGTAGCATCTGAATCAACCTCTATATAAGTCCCACTGGATAACTTCCTGATAATATTGATACTCAATGCTTTACTGTATCTGCAAAAGCGTTTTATTTACTCTTTTTTTTCAAGAAAATTAGTTTTGTAACTTTTGTTTCATCTGATTGATTTCTGCTTGCTGTTTTAGTGTTATGTTCATTCATATTCTTAAATCTTACATAAATTGATTGTCCTGTTCCTTCTATCAAAAGTTATACCTACTAAAGCTATAGTATAAACAACAGCTTTGTATCAGTATAACTACCTGCATATCACAAATACCACCATATTTAATCCAAATATGTGCTTTTCATTTTCAAGGAATCTCCTGGTTTTGTCATCTCTGAATCTTAAATGACAATATTGATATTAAATTTGAGATACTGTTGAGTCTTGATCATTATCAGTAAAATAGCCAAAACCATGAATCTAGGAAATTATTTTCCTGATACTTATTCTGGGTGTAGCTTTTACATATTTGGTAATGCACATCCTAAAATAAGAAGAAAAAAGGACATCCTATCTCCTTGCTTGCCTTTTGCAATTTTGCCTATAAAAAGTCAGGAACTCTTGTGTTTCGTGTAAATATTGTGCGACTTTTGTTTGTGACTAGATCATATACATTGAATAGTTTTAACTAAATGTGAAGGCCTTGCAAACTGTTGATAATTTTATGCTTTTGCCACTGATATATCAACTTTGTTTCTTATTTCCTCCAACTTGTCAAAAACGTAGCCTGTTATTTTCACACTTTTGTCTTTTCAGAATTGCCAAGACAATTGAAAGATATTTAGCAACAACAGAGAATAAAACCCTTACTAGTCCAAAAATATTCAACTATGGATCCAATTCACCTGGAAATAATGGTGGTTATGGAGGGCCAGCGGCAAATGTATCAGCGGGTATGATTTAACTACTAATTCCTCCTTGCAATGAGAAGACAAACACTTCTAAGCACAGTTTTGCGATTCTTGGTGCAAATATGAAGCATTGATAATTTTGATAATTTTGAGCTGTTAGGAAACCATTTTTGAATAGGAAAGCAGTCTTTTGTCTGTAATTTTCATGTCTGGAAAATACGCTCACAGATTATTTTGTTGACAAAAAATTTTGCTTCACTGTAGGCCTATTGATTCTAAAATAGTCTCTTTTGAAGAATGAACAATCATGGTACATAACACCAATAGAAAAAGTTTGTTTTGTTAAACAGTCTTGGTAATTGTTTTGAAGAAAATCAGCCTTCAAATTAAATAGGGAAAAATACTTTGAGTTATGGTTTTTTACATTGTGAATTTATTGGTTTTTGGTATCTCTGCCGCATAACAATGAAATACAGTACTTTGAAAAAAGATTAAACCCTTATTGTTTATGTGATAGTAGTGATGTCTTATGTGTATGTCAAAACTTGGTGTCTTGCTGCCCAGTTACCAGTCATAGATTTGTGACATTCAGGCATTTACAGAATTATAGTCCACAAAGAACTATAATATTTACATTAAACATAATATGACAGATACTTGTGTTGACAGAAATTGATTACTTATAGACAATTGTAGAATTATGGTAATACTTCCACAATCATCCATCATCATTAAGAGAATGATACCTTTTATGAAAGGCTTCTGGGATCCCAAAAGCTTTATCAGAACCAAGCAATGCATGAATAGATTCCTTCACATCCAGCGTATTTATGTTAAACATTTTTTTTCACACTTATTTGTTACTATCTCATTTAGATGATCCAACTCTGGATAACTCTTTGCATGAGTAAGTGATAAGAGATCTTTGCTTTTTGTGTCAATTTAAACTTATACCCTGTATTACTACTACCAGAGCCTTCTATCAGTAGAAGGTTCTGAATACTATAACAGCATTACACACCCACATTGCTGGATTATTGCAGGCTAATGTAAATTATTTTAGAAAAAACGTTCAAACTATTAATGATGAGAAACAGTAGTTAACGCTTGATAATTCAATTCAATCAAGTGAGAGCCCGGAAAAAGTTTCATTGAAAATTTTCTATTTTCAAGCAATTTGCAAAACAAAGAGCAGGGTAGGACAATCAAAGCATCTGGTTATTGAAAAGGAAAACAACAATTTTATTGAAATAATATGTAATAGCACAGGTACAGTTCACTATTTTTACACAAAGAGAAAACATAATTTACATATTAAGATGTTAAGATTAACACTATTGGGCTACCCTTTTAATGTCTGTATTTTGTCTTCTTGACTTCCACAGCACTTCTTCATTATTTCAATTTCTTGATTCATTCTGCTATTATATTTTTCTTACAACTATTTATTTAGAAATAGTGGTTTGCAGTCATGGGCTGATTCTAATAGTGAAAATGACACCTTTGACGGTCCCAAACAACAAGTGAGTTATCAACTTTGATGTGTTGATGCAGGCAATTGAGGCTTAAGAATAACTTCAAGTCAAAGTGAGGCATTTAGTAAGAAATTTCCACCAGCTTATTTTGAAAATACCCTCAAGTTAGTCAACAAACCTAGGTTGGTCTTGTAATTTTCCTCTTCATTAAATCAATGCTCAGTCATTCAAGTCCACAGATCTTACTTAGTCTACAGCTCTCTCCAGGGTTTATATTTGCAGTACCAATAAAGCTATGTTATTGTGATTAATCCTTATCTTGTTGTTGTGTATGTTTACATTACAAGACAAATATTGAGCGTTAGTGTCAACGTTTTAAACGGTAGTCATTCCAATTTCAAATCATTAAAGCATAACCAACCCTATAAACTAAGTAAACTTATCTCAGGATATCAAGAAAAATATTTCAAATGCAATAGCAATACCTTGAATTTAATTAAAATACCTGAATTCATGTAAGTCGTTTGTTTCAGTTTTTTTTGGTGATTAGTCCAACTGTTTGAGGATTGCGTAGAGCATGAAACTCTGAGTAACAGTACAAAATTGTGCTTTTTTTAACACTTAATTTATTAATAATGTTATCATTAAACTGAAATTGTCTTTCAGTACATCTCTGCATGTCTGTGATGCTTACAATTGTAACAAGTCACATTTTCGATGTGGTTGATTCTGTTTTAGAGCTGTATTGTCCAATTTTCATGTAGCAATGTACAGATTTCAACAAATTCTCCTTTTCAACTTGTTAAGATTGGCAGCAGTTCTGGAATCAGTAATATTCTTAATAAAGCTTAATCAATCCTTTTAACCCGTGAGCCGTGTTCAACCTGTTCCATTGAACGAAACTGAATATTCTTGTTTTGACATTTTACAATTTGTATCCTGTTATCTGAGATAATATACATTCTTCTTCTTGATAATTAATCAACATGCAACTCTTCTCACACATCCTGTGCTCAATTTTCAGACCAAAGGTTTTGGCAAAGTTGATCTCACAGCTGCATTGAGCAAGAACTCTACTCCATCTGGTAAGTACTAATGATATGTGCTAATAGATGCTTACAATCTATAAGTAGGCCTGTAAGGGTTTACATCAAGAATTGTATTTTGACTTTTAACATCACTCAAGTTCAGATCATATTTCTATTGACCAGACAAAATCTTTTTTATTTTAAAGCTGATTTCAGATGAAAGATTTAATTCCAAAATCACCTAAAACAAAATATTTGTCCATTTTGCTATACAGTTTTTTGTTGATTTAGTTGAATACAGAATTTACTACCCGAGCATTTTTTTTCTGAATTCTTGTTAGATTCTGAAAATGTCACCACTTCTAAGGTAGTAAGGAATAGCATCTCACTGCGTCCCTCCCACTTCTTAAAATATAGTTCAGCTTAAGTTTGATTCTGATGAGACCAACTTGATTCATGATTGATTATCACATTTCAAGATTAATTTAGGACCAGAACAATTATCAGACAAGTACGGTAATTACAGTGAAATGTGTGTATAACAGCCACCTACAAGATTTGGGAATGTTGACTACTAGGAAGAGGTGACCTTTATAGACAGGTTAACTTCAATAGAAATTGAAATTTGCAACGATATCAATTGACCGTTATAGACAGGTGGTTGCTCTATAGAGTGTGTTTTATACACAAGTTTCACTGCAGCTATAGTTTGTTTGGTGGTACAGATTTTTGCTTTAGTGATAAAGCATTGCTCTAAAATGGCACCCGCCAAAGACAGACCTTATTTGCTGCATCCCATAACAAAAGGTTTTCTTTGCAGTATGATTGAAATCTACCTTCAAACACTGCTACTATCTTTCCAGACCATTATGCTCAGCATGTTGTGTTTTTCTCTTCAGTTAAATCACCTAACGCCCAATTCTCACCTCGATCTATTGGCTCACCATCAAGCGGAACATCCCAGCCTGTTGTCAATAGTAACATTCCTCGCATGTTCATGGCGGATAGTGTCAAACGCATTGCAGATGAACAGAATAAAAGAGATTCTCAAGCGGCGGTTATTGAAAGCAAAGATGGTACTAGTAAACCGATTGAAAACAGACCATCTGTACTTGCTCCTCTGACGTTTGTTGACGATGAAGATCAAATCGATTCCAATTGGGACAGTGGGGTATAGCATACTAGTTTTGTTTAACCATTTTCTCATTCTAGATAGAAATCTTTGTTGGATTATCACCTTGAATAGATGCCCCTTCCAAATGAACAATCAGATGTTGCTGAAGTCAATAATCATTTGCTATCCTCCCTCTTGGGTAGTAACAGTGCGTTGGTCTATTTTAATCGTCATTGGATACTGTTCTTTGCAACTTTTTGCCAACGCCCATTTCATTGCTTGAGTTCACTTCATTTGATTTGATATATTATTATTTGTGACTCTAATCAAAATGTGGATCTACAGGCGAGCAAAGGGAATAAATTAACTTTACTTACATGCAGCCTAATACGTTAGCTTCAAATAACAACAAAGATCTATGCAATGTAAAATACATTTAAACATATGCAAGGAAAGAGATTTCACGACCTATTACAGTAGCAAATCCAAAATAATGTAACAGAATATACGAGTAATAATAATCTTATACAGAATTTAAAAAGTAGCATCTTATAAAAACACATCCATTTTCTTGTTTGATCTGTTCATACCAAACATTTTGTCTTTTGTAGAGTGATACGTTTTCTGATATTGCTGTGGGTGTTGATATTCCCTTATCAAAAAGAATACCACCAAAGGTTTGTCTCAAGAGTAAATTATAAATTCTCACATTTTTTATTTTTATGAATCATTCACTATCTCTATATTCGGTTTTGTCTTTCCTTTCTTTGATTTCCTTTCATCTCGTCGTATATTGCTAGCCCTGATCTCAGAAAAAGATATCTTTCTTCGTAGCATAGATCCTTGAACCATACAATGGACGTATAATGAACGACTTCATATTGCACTATGTTGCCATGACTACATTTTCATCCCTCTCTGTTTCATTTCATAAATTATGATGCTTTTCATATTGCATGCATTTGACATCTCCCATGTGTTACTTTTAGGGACATCCTCCTGCTGATAAAGCAAGCCTCGCCAGTCAGATCAGTCCACGACCCACTGGGGCAGACCATTTTTCTCCCTCTAACGACAAAGAATCTCTTACTGTCAGACCACAGATGCCGTTACCTTATGGCTCAAGAAACACAAACACAAACGAGCCTGATCAAATCAAGGTATCTAATAAATAGACCTTGCACCCCGCCTTCCACTGCCATTTTCTGAGCCGTTGAGATAATGATTATCTTCAATGACACCATGAAAGCTTATTCAGCTATAGTATGGCCACCTTGGAAGACTGAGAACAGGTTGCTTTAGTTGTTTAGCCGATACTTGGACCTCTCATGACTTTTGTTTGGTATTAATGACTTGACCATCTTTAATTCCATATCTCAATGTACCAAAAGGCAATTTATATTTTATTCTTCACAGGATAAGTCGCCAATCAAATACGAACCGGTTGACTCAAGGCTAACCGATCATTCAAGTGATTTTAGTTTACCATTGAGTGAAGATGAAGATTCGATCGAAGCACAGTTCAACCCCACAAGCAAAACTCAGCCAACAACAGAAAGTAAGTAGAAATCTCTTCACCTCACCTTGACTGATGAAGGTCGCTAACAATTTCATGCATTTGAAATAGATTCACAAAAAATTACGAGTTGCGTATAGTAAGTATGTTTAAGCCTGAGATTTCAACGCTTACTTCATTTATGTTTCGTTGGAGTAGAAGAGTATTAAAGTATGAACGTTGGCTACAGCTAATTCAATTGATTATAATTGTGGTCTGTATACGCTATAACAAAGTCAACAATCAAAACAAGTTAGTATGTGTGTTTCACAATATTCACAATATAAAGGATGTTTTACTGATAAACAAATTGACTTTAGATTTTGAAATAACATCACAGATAACACCCTCGCGTTGATGTTTTGACTGCGATGATCCGACTGATCCGATAACCCGATATCGATTTCCAACAATCCGATATCCCGATATCGATTTCCAACAATCCGATATCCCGATATTGATTTCCAACAATCCGATATCGATTTCCAACAATTGATGGTTTTGGTAGACCATTTCCACCAGAGCTACCAGGCTCTGAGTTCCACTTGTTGTCCCTTTGTTCGCTGCACTCACTAACACTATTATGAAATAAATAGGGCCTAGTGGAGCTAGTCTATGGTTTTGGTGATTGGCGTATTTGTCTACTGCCCTATTGATTTGACTATTTTCTTTCAAATTCCGTTGTAGGATTGAATGCAGAAATAAGCAAACAGGTATTTGTTTTCAAATTTTTTGTTAGGGAAGCAGACGAGAAATAAAAGCAAAAGAATTTTGGGAAAAAAAATAATAAAATGTAAGGTCCTACCGAGACTTGAACTCGGATCGCAGGATTCAGAGTCCTGAGTGCTAACCATTACACCATAGGACCACGAGGACTATGGTGGACATTATTGTAGATATTACCTTATGGAATTGAAAGTTCCTGTAATTCCCAATTTCGCTTGCTAATTTCGTAATTTTATGCAGTGTATCAATTTTCAACCGCTGTTATTTACTTGATATTCATAGACTCCTGTCGCTGTTCCTCGCCAATCATCTACAAATCAAAATCTAACTGTTGCAGGTTAGTATTTGATTGACGCTAACATCTGAAGTCTTTGTTTATTGTCAAACTAAACTTGACCAATGGATCTCCTTGAAAAAAAACATTTATCCCTCACATCCACAATCGTTTCTGAGATGATCTCAAATTTATCATGCACAACAAGTCGACTTTAAAATGGCAGCGTTCTGTCCAGTTGTTTTGTATTAAACATAGAGTAACTACATTCAGCCTCAGAGATTCCATGTCTAAGCTGTTATTTCTACTTATTATTATCTATTGTGTAGCGGGAAAGCAAAATCAATAAGAGAGAGTGCACGTTTTCATCAAGAATTGTTTATATTTTGGATGCATGTGGTGAATTGTGCACTGACTAATTTTCATTTTGCGTTTTGTACCATGTCACTTTCTAGGTCCAGCTGTTGAGCCAAGAGGTGGGACCAGCCCTAATGAAGACTCCCAATTAGCACGAAACAGAAGAGCGTATGAAGATTTAGGAATATCTTTCAGCGATGTAGAATCGACAGAGGAAGAAACAGAAAATGAATGGCAAAAGGAACTGAGAGAGAGGAACGAGTTGACGGTGAAGGGTTTGCTCGATCACCTAGGAAGTAACATAGATGAGAACCACATCGGAGTAGATTCTGTTGTTTTAAAAGATGATGACAATAAGGGGAAAGGGGAAGAGGGGCAAGCAAAATTGAATGATGGGGCTGATTACCTAGGTATTGTGGGTGAACCGGTTGGGGCAGTTCCCTCCGAAGTAAAGAATCATGCTAATGACAAAGATGTCAAAGGTGGAGATTCAATGTCTGCAGATTCATTTGAAGATTTTTCAATTGAAGACGATTTATCATTATTAGAACAAGAAAATGTGAATTTAGAACGAAACATGATTGCAAAAGATCGCAATTTAGTGCAACAAAACGAATCATTCTTACGTCAACAACAGAAGGAACTAGCTAAAGAAATCGAAAAAGAACTGAGGAAGGAGTCACTACAGCAGAGGCAGAGTGAGGAAGTCGATACCATGAGCCGAGAAGATGGTGTTGACAAGAACGATAACCAAAGTGAAAATTTCAATCATGTTTTGAATGATAACGATGTCGAAGCTTCTAGAAGTGAAGATGGTGAATCAGCCGAGGAGTTGCTATTGAGAGAAATGGAAGCCAAAGAAAAGGAGTTTAATGAAATGGAAAACAAACGCAAAGTGGAGAAGAAAATCCAAGACGAAGAAATGAAACAAGTTTTAAAAGGAATGCTGTCAAGTGAAACACCATTAGCAAGAAACGTTGAGTTGCCAGATCTATCACATTACGAGAAGAAATTAGATGAAGAGATGAAGGAAAAGAGAGAAGCCAAATTAAAAGAATTAGAATCTGAAGCAGAGATGAAAAGACAACGAATGGAAGAAGAGCATAAAGAAAGAGAAAGGCTATTGATTGAAAAGGAAAAACAGGCCCAAGAAGCATTAAAACGTTTGGAAGATCAAGCGTTGGCTGAGAAAAAGCGGAAGGAAGAACTAGCTGAAAAAGAGAGACAAAAGATCGAGGAAAGTAGAAAGAAAGCGTTGTTAGATGAAGAGAATCAACGAAAAGCAATGGAGAATGATAGAATTAAACAATTAGAAATGTTAGAAAACGAGAAAAAGACGCTGATGGAAATGCAGAGAAAAAGAGAAGCAAAGGAAAAGGAATTGCAGGAATTGGAAGAAAAGTAAGAAATACACAATGATCATTCTGTTTCTCTTCAAAATTAATTATAGGTATAGAATATTACCCATGTATATTGGGTTTTTTTTCTAGGAGGCTAGAACAAGAAAGACTAACCACAGAGTTACAGCAGAAAGAATCGGATCTGATCGAGAACATTGAAATGAAACGAACAGAACAACAACAACAACAACAACAACAACAAGAACAACAACAACAACAACAACAGGAGCTACTACTCCATCAACAACAGCAAGCATTATCTTCACCTCCTGAAAATCGAGCTAACAATGACCTTGCTGCCACAGGTATGTCGTGCTTAATATTGTTCAGTTTCACATTAGAAGTTTTTTCACCCGTCTCTATAGTCACAATTAATCTCTAATAATTCACAACACTCTGTCTAGTGTCTTACATTCTTACATTCAAAACTTCAAAATCCGAAATATTGTAAACTTCAATCTTTGTTTCTCAAACCCCTCCCCCTGCAGAATTATAACTATGCTTGTAACTTGGATTCACCCTCATCAAAATCATGGTATTGTAACATCTATATCATTGTTACATTCCAACAAATCTGCCGATGTAATTACGCAACGGTATTGTGACCACCTCTATAAATGACCATTTTCGATCAGACCGCTCTTTGTAGTATGTAAATTCGCTTTTCTGTTAAAACGCATTATAAAAGAATAGATGACACTACATTTGGGAGCCCCAATATAATTGATAGTCTTCAGTTGATGGCACATTTTAATCTCTATTTTCCACATCGAGATTTCTCGTTTGTCCTCTTCTGCGGTTACATTAGATGTGCTTATGTCATGTATCTGGTATCCCTGTGTGTTGAGTACAAAAATCAAATCGTTTGTTGATTGTGTCTGGCTTTGTTGTTCTCTTGCCGCAAGAGTAGTTTGTCATTGTTCTAGCGTCTCGTGCTCAACGTGGAACTGTTCTCTTTAAATAGCGTCAAACGAAAACATTGCTTCAGAATCCACAGCTATCAAGTTATTGCTCTTCTGTAGTTGTTTTCACTCGACTTCATTTGCAAATTCTTGTGTCGGTGTATGGTAACTATTGGAGACGCATTTTGCTGCCTCGATGGCATATTCTCTCATGGTAATCTTTTAAAACGAGACGTCAGCAATACGCAAATATCTTTGCCAGGTTTGCATATTCATGTGATAAATAGATTGATGTATGTACAAAGCTATCAGTTGTTTTGTTGATGTAAGTAAAGCCCAAAATAAATGTTTCCGTGTTTTATTTTTACCAAACAGTACAGTGAAAATGATAGAAGCTGCCGGTGTTGACGTAGTAGCCTGTAGCTACAGCACACAATCAATTATCACTTTTGCCGCCATTTTACGTTCAAACCAACGAAGTGTGAACCACATGTTGAAAAACCACTGACGTATTTTTGTTTATTTGAATTCTGCTTCTTTGAAAATGACATAATACAACTAAAACTGTAATAGGTAATTTAAATGTTGAAGTCAACACAGTGACCATGACAACGTAGATTCTATTAGTACCCGTGTTTTCACGGGTTTAAATTGCTAAGGGCATATCCACCCCTCTGTCCTGTTATCAATAACCACTTTCTTACTATTAAAAAGGTAAACTTTGCTTAAACGTGTAGCTAATGTATGAATTCTTGTGCGGAAAGACATTGATTCGGTTAGCAGAACAGTATATTATATCATTTCTACTCTATTTAGGCTCAGACATGGTGAAAGAAGACGTGATTGTCTTCCTTGAAGAATCGGCTCACGGCAACACACCTATTGCCACTGCCCGTGTTTCCCCGTCGCCTTCTGCCAGCAGAAGAAACAGTGCTCATCTCATGCCAACTCAACTGAATACCGAAACTCCTGTTAGCCGTGCGCAAGGCACGAATCTCGTCACGCGGAAATACGATCATCACCTGCATTTGGATCAAGATGAAAATCTATCGGATTACAGCATAATTGAATCTGAAAGTGACGATGCTATTAACAGAGGGTGAGTCATTTCATAAGTATAGTGCCTTCTTTTGAATGGTTGCTGAATGTACTGTAGACTGACATATAATCGGACTTGTGTTCTTGTTGCTGAGTCAATAAGGAAAAGTGCTTATGGATCGCCTGTGTCTCTAACCGATCGTCATGGCCTTTATTCTTGTCACCTGACAAATATAGCTATCTTGTAATGGTTGCACCTTTCAACTAATTTGGTACGATTGTTTCTAAATCATTTAATAGAGAGGTTGATTCCATAAACGAGCAATATGCAGATTCGCTCACACCTTTTCGTATTTCTGTTGTAGTTCGCCATCGAACGATGCAGCAGATTACCTTGATGATGTTAGTATGGGCTCAAGTAAGCCTCGCTCAGATGATATTGACCTCGATTATGGACTGCATCGTAACGAGGTATGTAGTTATGAAACAATATATTGCTTAGTATGTCTTGCTCATAGTGCACCTGCGTACTTCTCAAGACTTGTGTTTTTCAATTTTAGGATTATCAGCAAAAATCAAATTCACCTTACCCGATCTCGTCCAAGTACATGTCGTCCCTCAGCCCGCGTGGTCAGACTCCGTCTTTTAATGCTTTATATCCCCGTAGTTCAGATTCAAACCCAATGGTCAGCAGTCATCCCATGTTGTCATCAAGGATAACGGAACCTTCAGGTAGATTACAAAGTGTTGCTGATCCATCGTGCAATCTGCTATAGCATTTTTAGCATTTGTAACATCACTATACAGCCATACCTGTACATAACACTAGCTATGAGAGGCAGATCAGTTGACCATTATATGCAGGTGGTCTTTATATACAGTGGTGATTCAATAGAAAATATTATTTCAGACATTTGCAAGAGTGACTATTATAGACAGGTGGCTACTTTATAGAGCTGGCCGTTATGACTGGCTTGACTATTCGGATAAAAAAAATGATCTTCGCATTTCTTCGCGTTACGCATACCGATGCAAGCACTTTATTTATAGTTCTGGCAACTAACTTACAAACCACGTATGACTTTAGGATGAAATCATGACATTGTACCTTGATTTTCTGAAAAATGTTATGTTTCAGATCCTAAGGCAGTCACTACACTTCAAACTTCTCTTCTCGACTCACAAAGGCAGATCGAAAAATTAGCCAATAAAAACTCAGTTCTTGAATCAACCAAACGCGAGCAAGAAGCTGACATCGAAGAGCTGCAACAGTAAGTCACGTGATAATGCGTCATAAATTATGACGTCACAATAGATAGCGCTTTTGATGTATCAGTCTACGTGTGTTTTTGACGCAGGGCTGTCGATGTTCTCGGCCAATCACAAGCCAATGCTGAGAAGCACAAGTTGGATATGGATCTCGAATTGAGAAGCCTCAGATTCAAATTAGAGAATGAAATCGAGGCTCGTCGATCATCCGAAACATCTGGACAACTGTTGCGTGATCAGCTGGAAAGAACTGAAGAAAAATTAACAAAGTGAGAATGCTTATGTAACTGGCTATCTTTAGTCAAGATAAGCGTATGTGAATATCTATTTGTTTGTTACACTATTGACTGGTTGCTTAGCTTAAATCAGGAGTTGCTGCAGGGTACAAGGTTGTTTGAACCCGTCGATGTCAGATCAAATGACTATTATTATAATATCCACTTTGCTTGAAAGCATTTGCAATTGATATATCAGAACTAGTAGGCTGCAATCGCTTTACTGTTTGATTCTTTCTGATCGTCTTGATGTTTCATTTAACAGTGAAACTGAAACCCGTCATTCATTAGAAGTATCCTGTCGCAAATTTGAAGCTGAATTGCGCCATCGCAACTCTCATATCAGCCAATTAGAATCAGACATCAGTGATTTGCAGCTCAACTTAGAACACGAAAAGGAGGCACGCTCAGTACAAGAGGAATTGTATAATCGTCAACTGAAACAGCACGAGACGCTCTTAAGAGATGCACAACGCACATCTCAAGAGCATGCGCAAGCAATGTCACAACTAGAGGCACTTGATAGCTCAAAGAAAACGACTGAATCGAGTTACAATGAATTGAAGCTAGAGCTGAACAGAACAAAGGTGAAAAGAATGAGCGTCTGTGTTTCATATACTGTAGTGCAATGAAACCGGTTTATAAAGGTCTACCTATAGAGTAGGCACCTGTCTATAATGATCTATACATTTTTCTATAAAATTTTGATTCCATGTTGATTACCTGTATATAAAGGACACCTCTAGATCGTGGTCAAAATGCTTCATCTCAAAGTTAGTCGATTGTTGTAAACATGTTTCACTCTAACTTTAACGATACTTTATGTGCTTTCATCTAATAACTATCAAATGTGTGATAAAATGGTCTCAACTGTAATGGAGTTCAAACGGAAACATTCGTTATAGGTCGATCTCTGACCAGTTTGAATGCATTGTAGCTGCTCAAGCAGGCTCTGAGTTATGATCACCCTAGAAAGGTAGTTTCAACTTTATATTTTGTGATTTGATTCAGTCCTTTATAGAAAGAAAACTATTTTTGTTTGCAGGGAGAATTGAGTTTAACACAATCAAACTTGAACGAGACGAAAAATAATCTACAAAATGAATTGAATCGAACGAAAGAGAGGCTCCAGCAAAAAAGCGATGCTCTGGTGAGACATCAAAAGACTTGATATATCATTTGTTGATTTTCAATATCTCAATTTGTAAATACTGTTTATTTAACTGAAAACTGTTTTGATTATTCGCAGGCTACGAGTGAAAGATCTTGTGTCGAAACAGATATGAAATGCAAATCTTTGGAATCAGAAATGAAATCGCTAACTGATAGAATGAACTTATTACAAGAAAATGACAAAAATGTCCAGAAAAGATTAGAAAGCGAGGTTAGTGTACTGTAAACCCATTTTGCAAAAATCAATTTTTCAAACACAGGACAAGTCTACCCGTCCCTTATTCTCTACTTGATTTTATTCTTTACTTGTCAATGATTTGAATGTAATATGTTCGTTATTTGTTATCCAATCAATCATTGTAAACAGTTTTCATTTTGTGTTTGATCATACCCACTTCTTTTTCGCTATTCAGATTGAAAGCCTTAAAAATCGTCTCCAACAGTCGAATGCATCAATTGATAAAGCTGAGAGATCGAAATACGACCTAGAAAAGTTTGTATTTATATACAGTATTCCTTGTTCTTATTTTTTATTTCTCATTTCTCATCACTTTATCACCATTTCATGTTCTCAAATCATTATAGAACTTGTCAAACAACCCGTGAAGAAATCCATAAGATTCGAATCAAAGCTGACAAAGAGCTATCAACAATGCGTGAAAACCTTCAAGTATGTTACACGGCAATTTCATGATACGGAATGAATAGAATTTGCGTTAGGAACTGCAACATACTATAGATGGTATTTCTTGAAAAAAAAAAATGGCTGCTGCTTAGAAGCAAAGTAGAAAACATTTTTAACAAAAAACTTTGAAGGAGCCACATAGAAATTTATAAAAAATTCTATCTCACGAGAATGTTTCAAGTTCAGCCTCATATTGATTTCCTATCTTATGCTCTGCCTCGTTTTATTTGTTTTGACTTTTGATATTTTAGAGGTCAGAATTGAAACTTGAGGCATCTGATCGTAGAGTTTATTCATTGGAATCAGAGGTAATCATCAACCATGATTTGAATATTTCAACGCTGGTCTTTTGGATATGTCATCCTCCACATCAAACATTCAAATGTTTATAGATAGATGTTCATTGTATTGCTAATTCATCATTGAATCAGTAAATGTAATTATCTAACTTGTTTTGATTTTATCATCGTTTTGTGTTCTTCAGTTGAGCTCGTTGAATGCCGTATTAAATGAACGCAGTGGTCATTTGAGTTTGACACAGAAAGACATCGAAGCAACAAAATCATCTCTTGAATCTCACGTTGAAAAATTATCAACAGAAAAGGTAAATGGTTTATCAATTTGATTTATTTGTTAATGGTTCATCAAAGTTTTTTGACTTTCAAAAAATTATTATTTCTTTTAGGATAAATGTCATCAGTTGTCAAGTGATTTGTCAAATGCTAATCAAACGTACGTATTTATCCACACGGATACAATCTGTAAGGCGTATAATTGTTACGTTTGCAGAGTGATCCCACCAGAATCAAACAAACAAATAAATTTTGCTACCAGGCTCGAAACATGTTTAAAAAATTCCCAGAGTGATACCCTGAATATTTCCTAGACACAAGAAGGTATCGATGCGTCAAAAATTTTCAAAGCATTATAGATATATCAAATTAAGAAATTTTCAAAAAAGTAGATTTTTCACGATCGAATTGCATACCCTAAGATTTTTCTCAAATCCCGAAAACGGATCTTTTCCCACTCTCGAGTATGTATCGAGACTGCATGTAGCCAGCGTGCAGATTAAACACTTCTCGAGGAAATAAGAATTGTGTTAACTATAATATTAACAAATTCAAAAAATATAATGAATTACATTTGAAATTCATAGATTAATTTTCTAATGTTTGTATTTTGTTTCCAGAATTACTTCACTCACAAGTGAGAGAGAGCAGCTACGCGATTCCCTTGAAAAAATGAGGATATCTCTTGCAAGCAAAGAAAACGAAATACAAAGAACAGAGGTACAGTAATTCATCAAGATCTATTCATTACAAAGAGGGCTTGAAATTGAACATAGAGTTATCTAACCTATGACTTTCGCTGTATTTCATTTCCAAGCCAACTATGCACTTTACAAATTTGACCCATGTTGACCTGAAGCTCGAACCTCCAGATCTGCTCTAGATCCAAAGGGTTGCCTTTCGTCTATGCTGTCTTACGATGTCATGACGTTCAGTTCTAATTTGCGAAGTCATTGTTGATTTGATGTCACGTGATTTGTTTATAAACAGGGTGTATCTAAATCAATTTTAAATTCACTTGAAGAATCGTTAAATAAGGTGAGATGGAATGAAGTCGAAAGACTTCAAATTTCAAACCTCATCACAGTTCAATACTAACCATCATACTAATGTTGCCTTAAAGTAATTTACTAACACCACATAATCATTAAAATATCTGTTATTGATTAGATTGAATTAAATTTGTACTGAATAATGTATGCTCTATTGCCAACGATTATTAAGAACTTGATTGTGTAACAATCAAATAAAGCGTGAAGAAACCAGTCAAATGACCTGCTATGTAACACTAAGCAAATATGTTCAAATTCCAAACTCCATATTTGGGGCTAAATGAAACGGTAGATTTCATAGAACCTGTTTCATTGACCACCTCGACGAGAGACCACTTGGCAATCCTCACTCGAGTTGCATAATTTTCAAGATGTAAACCTTCATGGGTCATTAGAGATATACCGTGTAACTGAATTGATCGTTGCGAGGCTCGTTTACTTCCCTCTGTCTTCACGGTATTGTGTCCTGATGTTATATAGCGCGCAGGGACGGAAATCTCAACTGTTTCATAATGATGCTAGGAACCCACCTTCTAAAATGTATGTTCACTTTTATAGGAAAAGCAACTGCTTGCAAAGGCTGAAGGCAATTTCCTTTCGACTGAGAAAGGGTTGAAAGAAGAAATGTCACAACTCAGAGCTGAAATAAAAGCGAAAGATGAACTACTGTTAAAAGAAAAGAAGGTACAATGCAACACTATATTCAATTTAAATCAGATTTTTTATTAACTCTTGTTTTTTTGCCTGTATGAATAATATCATCCCACTTAATCTTCTAGGCTATTGTTGAGCTTGAACAAGATGCCTGGAAAAAGAAAACGGAGCTGGATTTTCTAAATAAGGTAAATTTGAACTTAGGACTTAGGAAAACAACATTGTTGATACACTTTTAATAGGGGAGATCCGGTACCGTACAGCTCTTGCCATGTTATTGCGTATACTGAATCGGATAGCGTTCAAGATAATCCTCTACGTTTCGGTTGAAGTGATCGTTCCTAGGAACACGTGTGTATTCATGCGAAATTATCAACAATAATTACTGTTTCTGCTCCAGGAAATTGATAAGCTCTCATCTGAAAACATTGGATTCAAAGATAAGCTCTCTTCAGCTGAAGACAAGGTAAAACTTACTCTCGAGCAGATTGTATATAGATAGTCACTCAACAGTTTTTCACGTTCGGCTCTTTTTTAACTGTTGCTCCTTTCCTCGTCGCTGTTGTAGGTTAAATCTATTGAAGATGAACGAAACACTTTACGCCTTGAATTAATGAACACTGGTTCAAAATTAGAAGGATATACAAAAGTTTCAGAAGAAACAACGAAGAATCTCAAAACGAAAGAAGCCTCTTTGGATGAGTCAAGGCAAACACTGGTATGAGGCGAGGCCCAATCGTTTTGTGTTTGGACCTACGGTTCAACGATCTTTTTTTTTTAACCTCGTTTACTTTTTTATTTATTATTCTAATAATATGTTCTCTTTTTATTTCAGTCACAACTTGAAGTAGAGTTACATCATTTGAGAGCTGAAAAAATATCACTTAGTAATGAACTATCGGAAAATAAATTGAGGCTGGAAGCCGTTAGAACGGATTTGAAAGATGCTAATGGGGTTTGTAATCTCTTTCATGTTATACATTGTGCAGTTAAGAGCTAACAAAAGGGTCTACCAATCATGTTTGAGCTATTGATTCATCAAACAGTAATGATTTGGTGTCTGCAGTATAGGTGACCGTTACTATCGAAACTTTTGGTAGATGGCCGTTCTCACAGGTCGGATTAGGTCTGAAATACTGTTGATGTAGCTCTCAGGTTGAGTCGACTTAAAATGTGTTCGGCATTGAATATTGAGTCTGTGGAATGCTTCTATTAGAAATCAACCAAATGACCACGTGTTTCGTTGTTGCAAGAACTGATCATTTAATCTAAGTTGATGTACCGGTTAGATCTAATCGTATTAACGTTTGACCTTACTAACTGCCCAATTGAAAAGGGGCACCTGTTGTACGTTACATCGCTTATCCCATTTGATGTTTCAAAATGGCGTCTGCTTTATCATCTGAAAAAGATAGTAGTGTCGATGATGATGGTAGCTGTAATTTATCACAGGATAATACCCTCCTTGGTTACACAGAGGTATTATTAGATTGATGTAATTTTTATTGTGTGTAGATCAGAGAGTATTTGTTTTCACTGAAATGTTTATACACTGATCTAACTTTTGAAAAGTAAATCAGAGATCTTCTTACATTAGTTTACTGTAGTTCGTACTCACAGACCAAGACTTGAGAATTTAATTTGCGTTTATCACGTGCAAATCATCCCTATCGTTTCCAAATGGGATATTGATTTAACCTTCGTTTAAGTTTTGGAGGCTGGATGGTGTCGATGTTACACATTCCATGAAGTTAAAAACGTCGAATGGGTTTCTATCGCACAATTCCTCTTTTAGACCTGAAAACTAACACATGTCTTGCGCATCAAGATTTTTGAACATTTTCAATAAACCGGACAATTGCCTATCATAGGCCGCAGTAGGTAATTTCATGTCACAATATGGCCACATATATTCGTGAGCTTATGGAACGTATAGAACGCATTGCGCGTATAAAGGGTCTAATCTCACAGTACAGTCAGAGGTTTTGAGCAAGGTGTCGGTTGTAATTTTAAGATCATACTTTTCTGTTGTTTCGTTAGGCTCGTAAAAGTTTAGAGTCATTGCTGGCCAACATTAAATCGAGTAACGTTCATCTCGAAGAGAGACTGCAAACCGAGGCTGTTAATAATACACAGAAGGATAGAGAAGTCGAGGAACACAGAGGATTGTGGGAAGCAGAGGTTAAATCAAGATCAAAAATGGGATTAAAAGTATGACGTTATCGTTGTATTTAACAAGTTGGGTTCTAAGCGGGATTTATTTAAATGGGTTGACTGAATACATCTAAATCAAATTTTGTTGCCATTTGGCCATGTATAGTTGCAGCACATGAAACGCTTACACATAGTTTACCTTACCTAATGGTACAAATTTGATGTTGCTTTGCTAACGTTGGCTATTTTTCTGCAGATTGTGCAAATGGAAAAGCAAATTTCAACTCTTAAAGGCGAATTAATTGCGGTAATCACAACATGAAACACTGATTAATTATTGACATAGCATGATTGATCCAACCCTGATCCTATATAGAAGCTATACCTTCCTTGTTGATTGAGTTTTTCTATGACAATTTGATTTGATTGCTGTTTCAGGAACGCGCAAGTTCAAAGCAAGGTCGTGACGTAAGCAGAGGAATGGATGTTACAATCGAACAGTATGAACGAAGGTACACTAATAAATCGAAAGAAAACAATTCACCATCGTCGTTACACCGACTAAATGGTTCAATCTTTTTTTTCATCACTCCACAGATCGGTTGAGCACCAAAAAGAAATTGTCATGTTGAAAAGCAAACTGAAGGAGTACCAACGCCGCCTCAAAGTGAGTATATCGGTCCATTATTATTTCCACAATCCATACAGGATCCTTACGGTTTTACCGGTTCTAATATCTTGCTGTCAATCCTGTAGGAAAATGCAGCATCGGATTCCCGTCTTCCTGCCGTCTACAAAGAGCATGGGAAAGAACGTGCCACTATGGAAACTGCTACTGCTAACTTACGTCGACAGGTGAGCTAGCTACGGATTAACAAACTATGTTCTGACCTGTATTCAGACATCTGACGTCAACTCCAGTTGAGAATTTGACGTTTGATCTTTATTTCCTTGTACAGATTGATGATTTAAATAGCAAACTCAAGAGTGAACAAGAAGAACGTGCAAAGTTGGAAGAAACCATGAAACAGCGTCAGCAAGGTAACTGTGGCAGCACCTAGTGCCAGAACATGCTCTTTCAACACTAAAATATTTGACGACACCTTACGTCAGCTATTAACCATGGGATTCTGAAAAGGAAAAAACATCAGCTTAACCATACTACACATGTTTTGACACCTTTACTTGGAGTGCAATTAATGACCAACTTATTTATATATATTTATATTTATAACTTATGTTTCTTTATTTCTTGTTTGCAGATCATTCTGATACGAGAACGAAAGAAAAGGTAATTTTCATCACATTTCATCATTCACATTCGATTCTACTCTTTTTCTTCATTCTATTGTTTATATTGTCTTGAAGATTCTTAACTACGAACGAGAGAGATTGTTCAAAGAAAACAGAATGCTAGAAGAAGAGCTAGCTAGAGTCAAGGTGAGTTGAATTCATTTTGCTAGACAGTCAATTTAAAGACGCTTCTATTAACTCAATTCTACTCTTTTATTAACAGCAATATTACGAGAACAATTTTATTGATAAGAGTGAAGTAGAAGCTTTTAGACAAGGAGTAGAGACAAAGGTGTGATACTGTTTCACAGCAATATTGAGTTAATCAAATCTAAATGTTTTTATTAATAGTCTTATGTGTATGGTAATGTTCGTTATAGGCCCGATTGGAAATCAATAAACGATTACAAGATCTAAACACACAACTAGAAGATCAGGTAAATCGCAAGTTAATTAGCTTTATGTTAATTAGCTTTATGTTACTCAAGTCTGTTTATCTTGATAACGCGTAATAACTGATTGATTTTTTGATTGGTTGTTATCTAGGTGAATGCACGAGAAGCACTAGAGAAGGTCAGATCGAAATCAGAGAATACGTCACGTCAAAATTTTGAAGAAGCCATTCGAGCAGTCAAGGTTTGTCGTGACAAATGTCATTATATTTTATTTTCTGCCTAGTACTGCTGCTCTTTTGGCAGATCTGGCGGTGGTTGGCTTGGATTTTTCTTCAAAAAAATTACATGAAGTTTTAAATTATATGGAAACGAAACAGCTCTATATGGAAATGAAACAGTTCCAAATGTCAAGAAAGAAATCAAACTGTTTATAAAACTGATATATATAGACTTTTCGAATGTTTTCATTAATAAAAATCACTTCAATCTTCAAAGCATAAAAAATGCTTTACTATAACTTTTTTCCATTTCTAGAATGAAATTAGCAGCTTGAAAAGTTCATTTTACAACGGTGTAACAAGGCAAGAAGTAACAGACATAGAAGGCAGAAAATTCAGAGTGAGTTTAAATTCTTATGCAGTCATTTGTTGTTATATGTTTTCATCAACCAGTGCTGCCATAGAAGTGGAATGTTGTTATTCAATCACATAATTGCTTTTAGACAACGCCTTGTTACTGATTCAATGATAAGGGTGATACCGTGGCGGGTGTTCTTTTGAAATGTTTATCTATTTTGAAGTGAACACTTTTTGAATACTAAAATAGTTGATCACACGGAAGTGAGATAATATAGAATTGGGGTTATCTTTATTACAGTAGGCAATCGACCATGAACGTGTCAAACGTGTTGACCCGACCTTTTTTGGCTTCGTAGTGCAGTTGGCTTAAGCTATCACTACCATTAATTACACTTTCCCATTGTTTCGCGTAGGAACTCTACCAAGATGAAATCCGTGCCTCAGCTAAACTAGCAGATCAACTCAACAAAGCCCAAGATCAACTCAGTGAATATTCAACACGATTAGAGTAAGAAACTTCTCTGTTTAATTTTTCAATTTTTACATCGAGGAAGTGAGTGAAGGGTAACAAGTAATATGTGGTCTTGAATACAGGTCTTATGCCCTCTAACTGACCTTCAACACAGGTAGTTTTGATGTAGAGAACTGATAACTTGAGTTATTATTTCATAATCGCTTCTGACATTGATGATGTGACCGTTATAAAGAGGTGGTCGTTTCACTAGAGGTTGGATTGGATACATCTATTCTTTTTTCTCTTTTGACTTATTGATTTGTGATTCTTCTTGTTCTAGCAGTATCGAACGCACTCGTAACCATCAATACCTCGACTCGTCTTTTGGTGGCATTGACATTAGTCCAATCAAGGTATACTTATCATTGCTGAAAACTACGGAAAAAACTATCGATTGTTGTGAATGATCTGATTTGATATGTGTATAAAAACAAATGTGATATATCTGCTGTTGCGCAGACTCTTCATCAGCAGTTGCAACCTGAAAACTGCGCCGATCTGAATTGTATTTGTCCCTCCTTTCGATGTAGAACAATATTCTTGAATCTACTTTTAATGTAAGTGGTTAAACGGACAATCATGCTTGTATCTTTCAGCTTCAAGCATCACTTAGAGGTAACCCTCTTTCACCGCAAATTGAAACGAGGCATCAATCAACGGATCACGGTGAGTTTCAATCGATCAATATAATCCTTTTAGTTGATTCGTCGTTAGTATTGGAGTTTGCCCTATTATAGCTGCAGTCATCTGGCAGCCAAAATTTGCTCAGAACTGTAAAAGTAATATCTTTCCCAAGGTTAAAATTAATCCAATAAAACTATAGTCATTATAAAAGCTTATTTTTCTTGGCATCAAATGGTTGTTGATTTGAAATAAAAGCTGTTCAATTCGCCAATGCATATTGCATTTAAATACTCTGAAGCGTCGAATTTATGTGTTTGTAAACAATTGCCGAAAACACATGATTAATTTAAGACTAGCAGAAAACAAGTTTTTTTTCATAATGTGATTTATAACAACAACGAACTGGACAACAGCTTGAATATTTCTTTGCGCATGAGTGCAAAAAGATCTGATAATTGCCTTAACTCGTACCAGATAGCTGCATATTTTGATAATTAATTTAACAGTTTGCTAAATTATCTAGAGAAACAATGGTCATCCCTCAGACGAGTTTTTTTTACCAACTTGAAGACTTGTTGGGTGCTAATGAAACATACACCCCGCCTAGTTGGTAGTGGATATCTTGTCTTATGTTCCGATGAAATAGTGTTGTTTCTTCCTGCCTGCGTCATTTTAGTATAGTTCAGGAAATGGCTTAGATTTTCTTCGCCGATAGGTTTGGTTTGTTATAACTAATCCACCATGATGATTATTCTACCAATTGGAAGTAGTTTGATCTGATTTCGATAGATGTTGAGTCTAGGGTCTAGTTAACATCCTTGTTGCGGGACACTGTTTAAGTCGGACAAGAAACAAAGATTAGCTGACCTACTACAATGTTGGTCATCCAATTTCATTCTCCGTTTAGCTAATGAATGAATGTTCTATCTGTTCATGATATTGCATCATTGATTAACTCAATTCACTCCTTGTATGTCCCGCCAACGCTTCCATAGCTTTGTGACTGGTTGAGACTGAATGAATGAAGTACACTCTCGCTACTTCAAACATTCTTATCATGCATGCAAAGATAAAACAATCGCTCTTCTTCACATAGATTTGTTACATCTAAAAACGTCATTTAATCTGTATTACGGATAGCCAATTGTTGTAAATGAACTAATTTGATTCGACGTTGTTAAACCCCGTAATTTTACGTGATATACATGTAACCTTGTGATATTCTGTCTCCGCTTCTTACTCTCTCATGTACCGACCGTTTTCTCTAATCAATTGATGTACAAACTGTTCTAAATATTCCTTTGATTATCATCGTCCATTTGTCTCTTTTGTTTCTAGCTTTCCGTTCTGATATCGACCGCCGACCGTTTAATTTGAGTCCCTCGTACGGCATTGAGACATCACCGAGAACCCCATTATCAACGATATCACCTGGTCGGTCGTATAACGTTCTTACATCGACTGCTTACCGATAACATTCGGTCAGTTATCGCATTCAAAATTGTTCAATCTCTTCTAGTTCACCTATTATGTTAATAGAATGTTGTAAAGTAATAGTTATTCATATACTCAACTTTTTAATTCAAATTTTTGAAATTATAAATTGCTCCGTTCTTGTAAATATATACATAGATTGGGAAGGTCTCGAGAATACAGTGTAAGAAACTATCTGTCTCTATTTTATCTGTAAGACTGGAAACGAGGTAGTTACTTGCTTTGTTGTTTTCCAGTGTCCTCTTTTGCATTCATGACAACCTGAACCTCTAATTCAGTTTGACATATCGACAGAGTTCTGTCTGGGAAATCGCAATCAACTTGCTTCTCAAAACACACTCTTGATTTCATTACGCAAAGGACGCTTTTTAATCATGAATCCCCATTTCCAATTTTAACACAGTCTTATTTTAGAAGAACCGTAATAACAAAATAGCTCTGTTAGATCTGTCCAAAAGTACATTTTTGTGCAAGGCCCATACAAAATGTATTTATTTTTAGCTCTGAATTGTCTCTATTTATAAATCTATTTGATTCACATAGATCTGCTATTATTCAATACGATTGGTTTGAAACGCTTGTAAACATATCGCCTAAAAATATTTTATATCACAACTGATAGCTATCAGACTTTTGTTTACCGTTCGATTGTTTTATGCGTCATAAAGTTAAATTTCGATAGCGGTAGATTCAAAGCCTCTGATTAGCTGTATCTTTTCCAACTCATTTCCACCAAAAGAAAAACTAAAAACAATACTCCGGTGAATTAACACAATCAATTATGTTATTCGTGGTTTTACTGTACAGGACCAGAAATCTCCTCTTCGTTAAATTTCTATGTTGTCATTCCCACGCGTTTTGCAAGATTAGTCAACCTTCAAACCAGTGATGCTACAAATAGACAGTTACAAAGCGTCTACTGGAAAACCGTTAGACTAAAAATAATTAGCTCATAGTTACACTTTACATGGAGACATTGTTATTTTGAATATTATGGCAACGTACTGTTTAGTCATATCCCTATTATTGTTATAAGCATTAGAGTACAGCAGTGTATCTTTAACACAATCAAGCCAATTAGCAGAATATAAATATCAACAGTATTTTCAAATTGTAATAGCAGTAGTATATATATTTAAAAATACTGACAAATTAGCACCCATTCTCTATCGAAATGGTAGAACGTTGGCTCAGCTGTTTAAGGGCATTTTGAATGTGTGACATGCCGTTTTCTAAGAAAGTGTGTGGGTATGTCATAGTTTCTGGTGACTCAACGTGGTAAAACCCAACAACTAGAGCGTCTCCGCACCTTTTAGCTACGGAAATTCCGCAACCGGTATTAGAAAAGTTGGAAGAAATTTCCCCTTTCTAAAAATATGTTCCGCGAAGTCAAACAAAGTTGATTATCCTTTTGCCAATCGACGTACTAGTTTTGTAACTTGAAGCAGCATACTATCACTTCTCGAACACGTTGCACTGCCTTGATTAATTTTTATGATTAATTTTTACAACTGACTATTTTTTACTCATGGTTTGTACGGGAATGACTTAAAAATGACGTCAAAGTCAGAACCTTCATGGTGACAAACCATGAAAAATATCCGTAGGTCTAGACAGTGGACGGGAATGATTCTATAACATTCTAATGTGAAACTTTACAAAACGTTTCACTTTTGTCAGGACGCTTGTATGTCATCTATAATTACACGATAGTAGATGTAATAGATGTACAGTAATAAAATGCTTTTAACATTAATCGAGAAACAGAGATATTTAGGTTGCAGTACCCCTGGTCATCGTGATAGGGGAGCAGCTTGTAGGGGACTATAAGATAATTAATACAATTTGCATTCTCATTTCGGAAACCACATACCGTAAAAGCATTATTTTCACTTTGATCTTTTCTATTCAAGAAACGATGGAGAGCATTGTTTTACTTTGATCTTCTTACATTGGGTCATACTAATTATAAACACTTTGAATTAATTAGCCCATGATTTGATGTAAACCAAAGAGGCTTAAAACGTTATGGTGTCTGGTCTATGATGTATTTCATAGCAAAATGTGAAATTCTTTGCACCAAACGGAGCCTGAATCTAAATTAATGTTTGTATGGTATCAAAACAGCTGGTTATGATCTCTGATTGAATGTGTTAAAAAATGCTCTCGTCCGCATAGTTTTGATTGCAATCTATGACGTGTCTATTTGATTAGCAAACGGTGCAATTTTAACGCCTTTCCTCCAATTACATCCACTCGTCAGAAGTAGAAGATGAGCATTTTTGCCGAAATGGGATAAAATTAGAATCACGGCTTGAAGCATTGATCAAACAAAAAAATGTACAAGCAAAACTTAGCTAAATGACTATCTTGATTCACTGCTGATAATTAATCAGTTTGTTAAACGAACCATCCATGCTTAGCTTTAATTTGAATGCTCTTTTCAAAGACCCTTCTGTTTGCTAAACCATACAGCGTTTGAAATTAAAACAGACCGTTTGTCGTTGTTGTTGCGTAGGAGTTTCCGGTATGCAGCGAAGCACATCGAATCTATTGTTTTTAAATGACATTCGACGAGTTAATCTCGTCATGTGATTGGTTAATAATTTTCACATAAATACAGCCATGATCTCCTACGGTATCTCATTACCGCCAAACCCTTGAAATGCGAGAGTGTGTTTGAATTACTTTGGAGCGAACGTTGTGTTTCGGAATTTCATGTCCAGTCTTGTCTATTTTGGTTATTGATTCAACCAGTTCGTTGTTTTTCATCCAACGTGTTGCCACCATGCCGTCGTTGGTTCATGAAAGTAATGAAAAGCCGTTTTCATTGTTGCCACCGGTCACTATAGCACCAACAACCATGAAATACGGAGCAGAAAATCCCTTGTGGCTTTACTCGCAATTTGAATTAGAATCAGATATTTTACTACTTGATTGCAGACCATATTCTGAATATTGCCAAGCCCATGTCGAGGGTGCCATCAATCTTCACATTCCATCATTGATTCTTCGTCGACTGCAAAAGGGCAACTTACCACTGAGTAATTTGTTGCATTCCGAAGCAGCGAAAGCCAAATTTGAGCGACGGACGGAATATGAGCGAATTATAATCTACGACGAAACATGCAATTTAACTTCTGATGGAAGCAATGAAGAATTGAAAAAGAATCCAGTGCTTGAATTTCTATTGAGAAAACTATCTGAAGATAATAAAGTTTGTTATTTAGATGGTAAGTGTATCTTAATTGTTGATAGATTTGTACGTGTTTCAATTGAAAGGTGATGGCGAAATTGTAGACAATTTGACGCCTTCTCTTTGTTTCTAACACTTTGAAATGATAATTCGATTAAATTATTGTTCAACACCCAAATTTTATACTTTTATTTATGTTTATTTTACAACTGTTTTACAGGCGGGTATCGAAGGTTTGAGGAATGCTATCCACATTTATGCCAGTGTGGCGAGGGAAGCGAACTCAATAACACTGTGCTTTCCTTGGCGGGATTGAAATTGGTTGATACGAATAATAATCAAGACCAGATTAAAGACGAGGAGAAAAGCAAACTATCAATTCAAATTCCAACACAGATTTACACGAAAGAAGCACGCCTATATCGACCAGATTGTTGTTCTGCCGTTCAAATCCTACCTCGACTTTACCTAGGCTCTAAAGTCGACGCATCGAATTGGGATGAATTAAACAGCAAAGTTATCACACATGTTTTAAATGTTACCGACGATTTACCTAACTATTTTGAGGATAGAAATAACATGAACTATTTACAATTATCAGTTCAAGACAATTGGAGTGGTAATCTTGGCAGTTTATTCGATAAAGCTTTCGATTTTATCGGTGAGTACATTAATCTTTCACGACTATACTCCCAACCAATTTGTTTATTATTATTTTAGATTAACAAATGACAATGTTCTCCTTCCAGTGATTTATAATGAACGTGTAGGCGATCATTGATTTTAGCTCTCAACAAAAGGTTTTTCCTCTCCTTTGAAATCCACTGATTCTCTCTGTGTTATCCTCTCGCTTCCAATCGTAAAACGCCGGAACTGAATAATGTGTTGTTTTCAACGTATGATTGTTTGTGCTAATCAATCAGCTATTTTCATTAGCCATTGTTGGACCCTCAATATTTAATAATGCAAATTATTAGCCTTTAAGATCCCTTGCAATGTTACCACAAAATGTATTTAAGCTTAGTTAAAATCAGCTTCTTTAGTTGATAGATTAAAAGTCCTTATACCATGTTATTTACGTCCTGTTGTGATCATCACGATTTTCCACTTGCAAAAGATATCATTCAAATCGAACTGAGTTTAGGAAATTCGCTCACGCAGTGCAGTTTTCCTGTTGGCTCAATTTCTATGTTGATAAAGTGTTCGTTGTCTGACGTTTCCTTAGTTAGCCCTACCTAGTGTTTCCTTATCAGACAAATTACTCTAAACTGTACATGTTGACGTTGTTAGGCTCAAAAATCTCGTAAAAGATTGATGTCAGAAGTCTTTCGTTACCAAAACAAAATTGAATTTCGTGACTGTTCTCCTACTCCAAGGAATTGCCGAATTGTTGGAACGGAATGGTGTCAATTGTAACTGAGTGTTAACTCACTTGTCATTTCTGTTTTAAACAACAGTTATTGTCGCCTTTTTGCTATCACAAAGTGCGTTCCATTCATCCGAAAAGTGCCCTAGCTCTTCTAATTGATTTTTAATTTAAACATTCACAAAGTCATGTAAACGTCATAATTTTCAAACTGGGAAGACAACTGCACCTTTTCACAAATTGAAAATATGGTCTTAATTTCTAAGGATCCGGAAACTCTTGGTTTGACAGTAAAAATTAATCAATGGCAAGAAGCATCTTGCTTGTGTATAAATCAACTAATTTGTCAACTTAATTTCTTGTTTGTCTATTTTAGATACTGCCCGTGACTCTGGTGAAAATGTTTTGGTTCATTGCGTTGGTGGAATATCGCGTTCGAGTACGGTTATTATTGCTTACATCATGGTCAAGCATAATTGTTCGTTAAATGATGCTTATGATTTTGTTAAACAAAAAAAATCTAATGTCGCTCCAAATGTGAATTTTATGGGACAATTAATGGATTTTGAAAGAAGTCGAAGTTCAGATACGCCTAGTAGTCGAAGTAGTATTAGTACGTTGAGCACAAGTCCATCTTTTACATCAGATTGTGAATGCCAAGAAGACAATAATGTTTTGTTATTAGCTTCATGTTGAAATATAATGCCACAAGAAAACCGCTATGTACAATATCAGACTTTGGTTACTAAAAATACTATATACCGTAAAACAATATTTACAGTTTATATTTTTGTATGAAAATTATACATATATTTTTGTTGTTTATATCCTTTATATTTTTCTACATTCAATAGGTTTATTATAAATAAATTAGAGACACATATTTACATACATACATATACAGTATATATATAAATAAATAAAATACATTCATAGTAGAAAGACTTGATCAAATATTTTGAGAAATAAAGGTTGATTTTTTGCAAAATTTGAAGTGTTTAGTGAATTTTTATACAGTACTGAGTTTACAAAGTGCAAATGCCACCCAAGGGAATTTAATTCACAAACAAATCGGAAACACGTGAAGTTATCGTAACTATTTGAAGAATATCAGAGAAGATGCAAATAATAGTAAAGCTTATAAAACAAACCTCAAGGTATTTGTTAAGGGGTTAAGCTATTTCAATGACATTATGTATAACGGAAATACGCAGATCAACGTCTTCAGATAACACACTGATTTATGTGCGCAAAATAGAAAGTAATTGGTTCTGAAAATTGATTTGACAACTCCACAAAAACCACACGAATTACGAAGCAAGGTTAGTACATCAGTAGCAGGAAGCAACAGTAAACGTCAAATGTGCTTTGGTTACTAGTTTTCCCTCGGTATTTTAATTAATTGTACATTTGGTCTCCAAATGTTCGATAATTCATTTGGTTACTTACGACGGTCTTGTCCATGAAAGGATTTCAGTACTAGGGAGTTGCAGTGGGTCAAAAGGCCCTCACAGTGGGGCGTGAGTCTGAAAATATAGGGGGATGGAAAGCTGGGGCGAGCCAAAAGGGCTGCCGTTCTTGTCAACATTCTCTGTAAAGCCGTCCATCGAATTTGTAAGTTGATTGTAAATTACATGAACTATATCTGTTGATATCAGCTTGATCCCTCTATTAAATGTAATAAATATGATTCCTTTTAAATCATGTGTATGTCTTGTGTTTTCAAGGTTGTGTTTTACTTCATATTTGGTGCAGAAAACTCACAATGGCTAAATCTAAGAATCACACCAACCACAATCAAAGTAATTACTTTTACCCTGTTTATGCCACTGTTTTCGCCATCAGGCCCTTTTTCGCACGATTTATATTCCAAGGTGTTGTATCACTCTTTCATAGACCACAAAGCTCACCGTAATGGCATCAAGAAGCCAAGAAAAGATCGTTACCCATCATTGAAGGGGGTGAGTTCTACTCGAATGTTATTCCATCTTATCACATTACAATGTACTGCAAAAATCATGTGTTTGGCTGTAAGTGCTCACTCTTGGTCAGCTGTTTACTTATCACGTAAACAAGGCTGTTTATAGATTTCAAAGCTGTCTGTCATATTTCAATTGCTGATACATTGTTGAAGACATTCCAACTACATCTTCAAACCATCATAGAGTCATACTGTGTATACTGTGTAATTGATGTAGCCAATAAAAGTATGCCTATCTTCATTGTTATTAAAACACAGATAGCAGGGTTGGAAAATATTGTTTGCCTTCTGAGATTCATGCACTTTGTTTCCTAATGTTTCCAGATTTTCAGAGGGAGCATTGTTTATAAAATAGATCTCAGCAGTTATGTTATGTACTAAGGCTAACTCTTCCAAGCAATTTTCCTGAAGATAGCAGGAGAAAATTTTTACTTTACATTTCAAAGACTCAGATACTGTTGTTTCTACTCTTGCCTTCTTATTTACTGCTAGCCTTCCAGGACTCTCAGTCCCAGAATCCCCCCCCCCCATTTTATCAAGCCCTGACAGACACATATTTCGAGCATCACTTATGCTTTTCTCTCTGTCTAAAACCAACTAAAAAAAGTCCCAGAACACTTGATAATTTGCAGAGGGGGTTCAAGGTCATGCAAGCCTCCTAATAAGTACAGTATGAAACTCCTTCAGTTGCTACCAATGAACAATTATGGTTTCTGTCAAGTTTTTGGTTGACTTCATTTTAAAACATTATTTTTTCACTTCAGGTTGATCCTAAATTTCTCCGCAACATGAGATTTGCCAAGAAACACAACAAGAAGGCCATTGCTGCCAAACCATAGGCTTGCATTGTCCAGATTACAATTGACACTAAAATCTTGCTGGATTATTTTTGTCTTTAGTAAAATGTGAATAGATTGATGTTTCGAGGTGTGGAATAGAGCATTTTGTTTTGATTTTCTATTTTGTCGCTTACTACTAACTCCTTGCTTTGTCTCGCTTTCTAGTCTTTAGTTTGCAGCAAACCAGTGACAGTTCTATTGCTAGGCCCATTCTAACCTACTTTCATTTGTTATCTTATTTTCAATTATTATTCGTTCATGTTTTGGATAGTGTTGATGCTTGGAATTCAACAATTTCTTTTGTAACTGTATTTCTTTCTACTTCTTGTCCAAGCTGTAGCTATTTATATTTTTATGTAAGTAATTATGCTTATTAACTGTAGTAAGAATCAAGCAATACTTGACAAAAATATTTTCCTGCACATCACCTTGACCTGCATGCTCCACCATATCCAAAAGACCAAAACGATGACCATTTTGCAGGTAGATTTCCGTTTGACACTTATAGATGATGATTTTTTGGGGGTGTGTGGGGTAGTCAACTTCGATGAACATTTTTGTTTTGCTGGCAAGGTCTTGCAATTCTTGGCACTTTCTACACTGATCCCAGAAGACCGCAAATTTACAAATACATCTGTGAAGAATATGTACATACAGGGAGGGTAGTGCGCATTCCTTTTGGAACCTCTTTGTTAGAACACGGTGCAATAGAGACAACAGAATTATTTTATAGGATTACTTTGACAGGAAGTTGGAAATTGATGCAAGCAACATGGGGTATGCTACTCAGAATAAAACTAGAACAGTTTTATTTAACAGAACAGGCGTATTCATTTGACTAGCGAAGTTGAAATCTTTCTCTATTCCATTGATTGAGAATATGATCTGCCCCTATTCCTCAATGTTTTTGACAAGTTTTTCCACTCTTTCTTAGCTTTCTCAAATTATGATTTAAAAATAAGAAGAAAAATCGCCTTTCGTTTTGAGAACATTTTTCACAATTTCGAAATGCTCCACGGCTTTGAATACGATCCCAAATCAAGAGGAATTGTATGTTTGTTCGCAGTAGTTGGAATCGAAATTTAAAGATCAGCTCAATTGAGCTTCTAGGCAGGGCTGCCGATTACCCCCCCTCCCCATTTGATCAACTTTATTGAAAAGTCGGACCACTTCTCCCTTGTGCTTCGGAATTTTTGATACTGTAGATGTAAATTGGCAAAAGTCCCCTTTCCTTCGAAGAACTGATGGAAATTTCATAGAGCAATACAATTGAAACTTTGCGAAAGTATTTGAAAGGTGAGTTACATCAGAAGAACTTGTACAGAAATCTGCCTCCATAGTTTGTACATTTTTATCAAAATTTAACAGTACAAATAAATGGTGATAAATGAGGAAGCGAAAGGCACAATCTGATTACAATTGCCAATAAATCAAAATTAAAATAAAATGTCATACATTTTTCCTTAACAAATACTTTTAGTAGCTACCTTGGAAAAGCTTGATTAATCTACACAAGTTTAACGTGGGAAATTCGTTCCATTTCTCAAGACATCCCCCTGATTTATTACTTTCATTTACGCCCTGTTCAAAGGCTTCAAATGATTATGGAAACGTTTCTGACGCATATACTTCGAAACTTTTAGCCTTTTTTCCAGATATTATGAAAATCAATAGGGTTACAAAAGCTATGAGAACCACACAATATGTGATTTAGTTTGAAAATGAAACAAATTAATCAAATTGCTTCCCTCGGAGTCTCGGACTGCTGCCTGACACTGGGATTGGTGAAACAATTAAAAATAGAATTTAGAAAAATGATCAGATAATGTAAAATCAAACTTTGAAAAGAAATCTATATCGATACGATAATAAAGATATTAATGTAGTTATTCATTTCCCTGCTCAGTTTTTCCTGTTAATTTTTTTCTGCATAAATTCACTTTATTATCTATCACATTCTTGATTAGTCCCTTATCGAAATTGACGTAGTAAATGTATGTGATTTGAATAGAAATGAAGCCAGCTGTATCTTAGGGAAAATATCTCAGTTTGAGTGCGCTCACAAAAGACGTTATACCGTCGTTAACATAATTAACTATTCTGATACATGACGCAAGATATATGCTTTCATTTTAGTGTTTCTAGATTTAAGCTCTTCTGCAATTTCAACTATAAGTAAGATAGGCAGCTATCGTTTTCATCTGCTCTAGTGTGAATGATTCCATCGAATTCAAGACAAAATATCTCAAACTGTTTAGGAAAGCTACTATTCCATTGGTTAGGGATTTCAGACAACAATAGATCTGAATTAATACATCGTTTTACCACAAGAACACTGATAAATTGTACTCAAGTTGAAATTTGGAGTATCTCATTGGGGTAGGTGAGATCGATGATATAGAATAGTTGATATCACAGTTTCGACTCATTTTTCCTTATATGCTGTTTGATTATTTTTAATTTTGAAAAAGGAATCGAGCGTTTTATGATAAGCGGATTGGAATATTCATGTCGATTTCACAATTAGCTTTAATAGCGTATTCTCAAATTTGACTGATTTAGGGTAGAAGTGCATCAACAGCCTATGAAGCCTTACCACTGATTTGTATAAAGACTATATATATATAAAAGAAAATAATGATTGATGTTGTATATCTGTATATCTGCGCATGCGTCAGTATATAGCTATGACGTAGCTGTGTCGCAGTTTTAAAATCAGA
>JANVCG010052115.1:0-19713 GCA_025505365.1 Haliclystus inabai
GCTAGATAAATCGTATTCAATTCTCTCCAGCCCCTACAATCTGTAAATTCTTACTATCCTAGCTTTGAATTGTGGCTCTTTTTCATCGTTTTAAGTTTGCAAATCTCGCTGGCTATAATATAAAATATACATAGTAATTAAGCATGCTATACAATGTGTGGGATTTGTTCAATAATTCTTGTTTTGAAACCGGAAATTTGAAAAAAAGGCCCATTTTTGGAATGGCGAGCTGTAAAGTAACTATTTACTCCTAAGGTGGGGCGTTGATATGCCTTGAGATGTGTACAGAGGAGAGAGGTCAAATGCTGTAACATTCACATTATGGATAACTCTTATACGAATCATCCAACAAATAATGTACCAACTGTATTTTATTTACAATAGCAAAATGTATTTCAAGGAATAACTTTCCTTCTCCAGCTGGTTGAGAGCATGGTGGAGTTTGTATAAAACTCCCAAGTTCATATCAAACATATACACATGATTTCTACTCCAGTTGATATATTTTTTTATAGAAGAAGTTGATGTATAGAAGAAAATCAGTGTTTGAATCTGCTATGTGGCTGCAAAACTCGTGACTATAAAAATTTTCAAACGATGGAAATTTGTTAAAGACAGAGAAAGCATAGGACGAAGATGTTGATGAGAGTCAACGAGAAGTTAACGACCAGGAGGACATAGAAGAAGAAAATGCATAGGCTGAGTGTTCATGGATCATATTGATAATTAAAGGCAGTTAAACAGTTAGACATTATAATCGCAAAACGAATTTCCAACTTGGTTTCATCCCACATCGTGATCGATTTGCTTGAAATAAACACCAAATTATTTTAGGCTTACCCCAAAATCAAACAAACTGTCCATCGTAATTAGAATGAAAAGAGTTTAATTCAATATGAAATATTTTATTTGTACATTTTGAATGTGATTAAACCAGTATTTCAATCATACAATTTACGTTATGAACGAACAAGCTGATCGAAGATGCAGAAGCAGCTCAAGTTAAATGATAGTAAATCTTTCCAACAATTGATGTAAACTCAACTTAAAATTAATTAATATAAGTAGATGGGTCATCTTCAATGAATGAACAGATCTGCACAAGTAGTCTACTAATTCTGATTCCGTTTGATCCACAAAACAAATAATATCTCCATGCTACAAACCCGATAAGTTGCGATGCTGTATCAATAAAGTTTCTAGCTCTTTTGATAGAACCTCTTTTACGTAAAATTACCTCTTTTACGTAAAATTACCTCATTTCCGTAGCCTTAACAATGGAAATATAATGGCGTGATCAGTCGGCAACGAAGTGAAATGGCCATGAAGAAGCGAGGGGATTTTTCAACTTAGGAGAAGCCTAAAAGTAAATTTGACTGTGCCATGTATTAATTTAGCGTTAAGTACATTATTATGAACATTACTATGTAAATTTCAAGCTGCCCGGATAAACCTGCCGTCTCAATTGGGTAGCGCCCGGACTAATTCTCAGATCAATCGAATTAAATGATGGAGTAATTGATGATGTTTTATCCATAATTGTTATGCCATTAGTTCTGCACACCGATTTGTCAATCAGAAGCTTTCTCGTATTACACAGGAAGGGGTCCTTATTAATCGAATTTAAAGCATCAAAATTTTACATACAATGACTTGCATGTCTAAGTTTGTGTACTGACGTTGGTTTTCATTTGTAATCAAGCTAATATAATTCAACCTTCCACATTCCAAGATGTAAACAACCACAATATCGTTTTTAGCATTCAAGTAGTTGGTGCTTTTCCTCACGTACATATTTGTGTTGCATAGAGCTCGGGTAATGAGCTAGTTATACGCTATTTACCTATGATGGATTCTGGTCCACCTAAAATAATCGAAATAAGAGCAAGCGGAAAGAGGAACATCATAAAATATTGCACTTTGGATACTATTCTGATCCGGAATAAATATCCCAAAAGTTTATCTGCAGCTAATTACTCAAGATTCAATATATTTTGGTATAATAACTAAATATATAGACAGCATTCACGAAATCCGCATCCAGCATGCACCAGGACTGTCCAATGAAAGGTGAATTTTGTAGTAGCAACATTGCAAGTTGCAATCAATCTGCAGCGAAAATTAGTGACATTCAAGAGCTAGTAATTAGAATCGAATACCTTTTCCACTACATGAGAATAATATTATGATAATACAGAAAGTTACATGGCGACCGTTTTAACTACTTTAATCTAACGAGGAAACTTTAAGGGAGAATTAATCTGCTTTGAGCCACAACATAAAAATATTGATAATGATTGAACAAACAGTAACAATGAAGCCGATTTATAGCAATAATGTCAAATTCGTAATTTCTTTCACAATAGATCTGGAGAGCAACTCCTGATGTAATTGTTACTCAACTCTATCATTATGTACTCGAAGGTTGAGATGATAGTTAATCAAACTAGATTACATGGCAAATTCTGGAATATGTCAATCATGTAAGTCAGTGGAGTTGAATTCATTAATTAAAATACGACATGGTGTCAGGTTGAATCGTATTGAAGATATAATTTATTTACCGGTTATTTGTTTGTTGTTTATTACTATGGCGAGATACGAACAACCCCCACGACTTTCATACCGTGCTGAAGATTAGTGGCCGGGGCTAATTTTAAATATATCCGTCGGGCTACAAAACTTCACAGGAAGAACAGGACTGCCAACGAGATACTTTGTTTTTCAGTCTGAGTAGTAAAGATGCGATAAGGATAATGCAGTCATTCACGTCGTCATCAGAGACACCACCCTGCACTTCTAAGCAAAAGAGCTACACCGACTTTGATTTATTAGTGGAAAGATTCACGAACTATTTTATCACCAAAAGAAACATAATACACGAATGAGCCAAGTATTGAGAAAGATCACAATGTCAAAGTGAAACTATAGAAGAGTTTATCCGCGAATTACAACAGCTTGCAGAACCTCACGGTTTTCATGACAAAAATGAACAAACTCGCGATCGATTTGTGGTTGGCCTTCGAGATAAGAAAGTGAGACTCAAGTTACAACTAACTAACCATTTAACGCTCGAGAAAGCAATTCAGATTATAAGACAGACTGAGTTGGTAATAAAGCAAACGAAGTAAGGAGAACCGGAAAGTGCGATACAGCATGCGCTTGATGAAGTTACTCCAAAATCGTCACGTGAGAAGAGTTCATGAAACAGTGATTCCAATCACACAGAGCATGTGGTTAGTGCGGTCTGACACATGATAGACGGCGATGTTCCGCGAAAGATCAGACGTGCCACAAGTGTGATCGTTCGGGCCATTTTGCAAGGAAGTGCCAAACGCAAGTGGCAAAAATACACATGAAGACAGTCTACATGTCACAAACGATGAAGGAACAAACCCTGACCAATCGGATTCAGATTCTGTTCATAGTTTGATAGTTTTTAATTGACACTGAAGATAAGTTCAAAATCGACACGGGCGCTGATGTGACGCTGCTAACTGGAAGGATCAGAGAACCCAAACACGGCTGCCGTGCAGGAACCCTTTAATGTCGATCACATTCGCAATCTTGCGTGTGGTGGCCATCTATTAATCATGTTGAGAATTTTATGTTATGCCAGGAACGACGTCCTACTCAGGCAAAATAGCCACTGAAGCCAAGCAAGGATTACCCTTAACACCATAGGAAAAGATCGGTGCTGATCTTTTTGAGTATGAAAATTAAAATTATGTTGTATGATCGATTATTTTTCACGATGGATAGCAGTAATAAAGTTATCATCTGCAGTCGGTTGTGAAATCATATCTGTATTCAAAAATGTGCTTTGAACTCATGAGATTCCTGACATATTGGTGAGTGACTATGTTCCTTAACTTACATCAATAGAGTTTGCTTCATTTACAAAGAAATATCGGATTTATCACGACCCTTCTGATCCGTATAATCCTCACGCACGGTTGAAAGGGCTTGTGCAGACTGCAAAGCAGCTAATTGGTGATCTTTATACTTAGCTATTGTTATACAGAAACACTTCTCATAGTTCGACAAAAATTTTTCCTGCTGTGGCCTTGATGGGTGGACAGGTCCAGACAACACTAACAATATTACCTTCATTTCTAAAACCATTAGATATCTCAGCACATATTAGAACATAGGGTAAAATCTCGAAAGATCGTCACAAGACTGATTTTGATAAGCGTCATGCACATCTAAAGTTAGACTTCTTACGAAAAGGGAATAAGGTTGTGATTAAATTAGATGATGACAAAAATGGATTAAATCTGGTGTAATAGTTACTGCAGATGAAGACCATACACAAGGACCATACACTATACAGACCGCAGATGGCTCCCGATATCACCGAAATCGACTTCACGTTCGATGGATACGTAGTAATAACATAGATAGGCCAAATGACAATAATAATATAACTGATGTCCCATAAGATCCGCTTACCAATGATACAGATGAACAAGCGTGGATCGAGGGGGGGGGGTTGGCTATGTCTCCCGATATTCGTATCTTTTCTTCTACGGAATGACGTAATCGTCATATTTCAGATTGAAATTGGATCGAAATGGATTATGCAGTTGATGTAGATTGTTTGGCAATGGCGTCATAGAGTTTGAGGAATTTTGTGATGACGTGCGAGACGGAGACGTGTGATTTATACAAACAGAAATATAGATCAACAGATGGGGCTTCACTAGAGACAATTGACATAGCTTGCAAACAATCGACAAAGCATTATTTGGCTTTTGATTGGCTTATTTCGTAAAAGTCATTGTCTTCGATCACAATTGACATAGCAAATCCAGGTTTGCTAGGAAGATATGGTTCATGATTGGTTCAAAACCAAAGACTCCCTCAATTCAACGCATCTGATTGGTTATAAAGACAATTGACATATCAAAAAGTTTCGAGACATTCTCAATTTCAAAATCAATTCTCCTGTCATGTGACATTCCTGCACTACTTGCGTACTTCTTGTCGCGAAGGCAAAATCCGACTGAGCACAACGGAATATTTGCATGCGTTTATCTGGTTTTTATCATTATTAATCTTAGACATCAGAAGAACAAAGACATAAGCAGTTATCCAGACTTTTAAGACACTGCAAGCCTCACGTGGTGTGTAGAGTTAATGTTAGCATTTATCGTTATATTTACATTAAAATGGAAAGGAATAATGATAAAATATTGTTATGGCGAACATGTTGAGAACGAAGACACAAAACTTCCTTCACAGCCCACGCATACAATCGAATTAAAAAAGTATTGTCATTTACTAGTCAGACGGTTAGTCAAATAAAATGTTGTTTGTTTGTTGTTTATTTGTCAAAATTTTGACTGGCAAATAAAGGGAAGTGAGCTTCCACTTATATATTGCAACAATTACAAGACTTAAAATTTGGATACAAAAATTTAATTGGTTATTATTAATATAACCAGTACGTAAGATATGTAATTTGCTAATTACAAAAGTGTTAGAAAGTCACTTTCACTGATAATATGTTATAATTACTTTCTATTATAACCATTTACGATATTGTGTACCGTGCATAAACTAGTTAAATCGTGCTCATTGAGATGTTTTTTGAATGTTTGTAAAGTTTTTGATATAACGATTGATTCTGGAAGACTGTTCCATCAGGGAATAACACGATTTATAAATTGATATATATTAATTTTTAATCTAGTAGATAATTTAGATTTCAATTGCATTAAGTTGCCTTGCATTGATTATTTGTTGATGGCAAAGTAACAAAAATCCTCGAATGGCAAATCGACTAGTCCATGAATCATTTTAAATAGCATGACAAGGTCATTTTTCATTCGTCGTAATTCTATTGATTCTACTTTTAAATATTCTGTGCGTTCTGGAAAGGATTTTCCGTACAGATGATTTGTATGGCAAATATAGCGAGTAAAAGTTCGTTGAGTCTTTTCAATCAATCTTATGTCTTTTATTAAATAAGGAGACAATACAGGCGATACAATATTGCCCGAACGTAAACATTGTAGGCTTTAGGTAACAGATTCTGATCTCTGCTGGTAAAAATCTTACGAATAAGGAATGATTTTGATCTAGCTTTTGCTGTAATCATTGCACAATGCGCGGAAGATTTTAGATCTGGTGTAAATAAAACTTCTAGATCCTTGACTTGGTCCACTCTGCATAGTTCTTTATTTTCTAATTTATACGATGGGTGGATTATTTTTGCTTTTCCAGATGAAAACACTAAATATTTTGAAAAGCTAGCCTCAACTGCCATTATTTAGCCCAAGTAGCAACTTTTTCTAATGTTTCCTGTAAATTACAATTTGAACTGTCCCTCGAAGAGCAAATCTTTGCGTCATCCGCAAACAATTTTACATGGCAGTCATCTTCAAGGCAAGTAACGATGTCATCAATAAATACAGTAAATAATAACGGACCCAGGACAGAGCCTTGGGGTACACCACTGTCAATTGATAAATATTTTGAGAAAATATTATCAATACACACAGATTGTGTTTGGCCACATAGGAAAGAAGATATCCACTAAAAATCGAGATAGACTGCATCAGTAAGTAATTTTCTATTGATTGCTTGGGACCATACATTCAGAGTAGATAATAGCTGCGTACAAATTGAACGACGTTCTAAAAACCAATGCTGTTCTTTCGTAATAATTGTTTTTCAAAAAGTACTTCTTCATTTGATTAGATATAATTGATTCCCTAACTTTGCATGTTATACATGTCACAGGAATAGGGCGATAATTTTGAAAAATTGTCTGTTTTCCAAATTGCTGGTAGTGACCGGACAATACGGATGTTTCATACAATATGGATAATGGCAAAGTAATATCATTGGCAATACATAGTCTTTAAAAATATTGTGGGATTACCATCAGGAGATTGCGACGCTTCATTTGGTAATTGGAGTAAAACCTTCAGAATTTCTTTTTGTGAAAAGTTTATAAAGATAGAGATGTAGTACTCTCGGTCTGTGGCTCAAATTTAGGATTGTTTGCACCATCTTGTGTGAATACGCTGGCGAAATATTCATTGAAAAGTTCAACTTTTTCATTGAGATCTGCTACTTTTTCTCCGGTATTATTATTAAGCAAGCAGGTATTGGAGGGTGAGACTGCAATTTGCTGTTGACAAATGGACAAAATCGAGAAATGGATATATCTTCTAAAATAAGTTTTTCAGGTTAAATATTAAAATCTCTGACTGCATTTTTGCACTCTTTCGATGCTCTCTTAAAATCTGCATTTGATCTCCGCTGTACGACAGAGTTCCTGTAAGCGAGACTTTTTTTAGCAAGAGAGCGTATTGTCTTTGGATATCTAAATTTTTATGTATTGTCAAAGGAACAAAGTTACAAATGCAATAATCTAAAACTTCAGAGATTGAACTCTTGATTAAACTGAAGGGGAATATGAAGATTGAGGGATATGAATGGAAAATTCGATTGCATTATGATCACATGTATCAGTAAAAGGATCAAAAATATAGAGTTCAGTCATGAAAGCTGGACCGGAAGTAAATAATATGTCTAAAATGTTATTCAGACGGATTTCCCATTAAATTGATGGGTATTATCCCCTTTGTAAAAACAGGGAAAAAGGTACACTGGGAACAGAAATCGAAAAAAGTACTAAGAATCTCTGTATGAATAGTAGATGTTGCTTTGGAAGGTGGGTTGTATGTACATGCCATACGGTATTTGATAATAGATGATAGTCTTGAGTAAATAACCAAACTCTCAAGGTCGTCAAAGGTTGACGGAAGATCTAGATTGTATAACGAATATTCTTTTTAATTATTACGAGTACTCCACCACCAACCGTCTTCACTCTTTCTTATCTGACAACGAGTAGCCGGTGTTTGTAGTAAATAAAAAATCAGGGACAATAGGCGAAAGCCCAGTTTTTGCTATAAAGATTAAATCACAAGTATTTGAGGCAAGAATCATCTCTAGTTCAGTCTAGTCCTCAACCTCGGGCGTCATTTTAACAACAAAAATTGTGATAGTTAGCGTTGCTGTTATATTTATGGTCAGGTAAACAAACGAGGAAGGCTGTAATGTAACTATATATGAATTTAGCTTATATCTCGGCATTGCACTTGACTTGGCGTCAATGCCCTCTGTGAGTGTTGCAGCTAATTGCAATTTACAGGAAATAATATCTAATGCGTTATTCAAGTGAACTTTATTAAATTTTCCATGTTATTAGATTATAACATCTTTCATAAATAAAGTTAGCTTTAGCGAAGTTTGGTCACCTTTGATTTACAAGTAAGTTAACGAAATTTATTATGTAAAGTACGATGTAGGTAATATAGTAAAACTTGTGAATGGTATAGCTACTGCATAGCAACATTATTTACGTACAATGAAAGCAATATTCATCCTATTCGGTCACTCTAACGACAACGGGTTACTTTGGAAGCAGCTGAAGAGGAGCTCAATATCCCATTTATATTCAATTTATTCTAGTAGTTATAATGTATTTAGGGATGTTCTGTTCTTGTTTTAGTGTATTGACTCGTCTCTGGATCTGTAAATCGGCTAATCCATTGTAATCAACAAATGTGTATTATTGGAATGAAAGAGGGGCTACATTTCAGGGGACTCTTTAGGGAATGGGCGTGGCAATTCAAACTTTTTTACATGAGACTAGGGTATCAAGAATCCTGTATTCGCTCCTGTTAGATCAATATTTATCCGAACAGGAGGAAGATGTCCTGACATTCAAGATTCAAATGATATGACTTCAAATTCAAAATTATATTCACGCATGACTAGAAGAGGTATAGTCTACAATAGATAACTATCTTAGATAATTCAGCTCAAGAATAACCTACCCAATAATGTTAATTAAAAGACACATACAAATAGTTATTTGTAAAAGAGAGATATCGCGTGATGTAGTCGATCACGTGGACTTGATCACGCGTATTTGCTCTCGTGTGATGTGATACGTGTATTATTATACCACACAGTTAAGTTGAGCTGAGTAAATTTCATTAATTAAAATATGACACAGCGAGTCATCAATTACTCCATCGTTTGTAATCTGATCGATCAGGAAAATCTCAAAACGGATTGCTCACACCGTGAGAAAGCTTCTTTTGTTAACTTGTATATTGACATAACATTTCCAGAATCACCGCAGTTGTGGTGGGGGGTGTAGCTCAAGATATTACCACGCCTCTAAGTAAGCGAATCATGAATTACTCAACAGTTTATTATCAAATCGATTTGAAATTTCCTATGCGCATTGCTCACACCGTAAGTAAACTTCTCATACCTTTTATATTTTTCTATCTATCTCCAAAGCCGAGCAATTGTTGTGGAGGGGGGTTAGCTTAGACACCAGGCCTCTATTCCGCTACGCCCACTTGTCTGCATAGGGCCTAGGAAAATTTGTTGTTCGAAACTGTTTCGTCATTTCAGAAAATAGAATTGACCAATCACAGCAAAGTAGTGATGACGTTGCCACTACGTAGTGTGACATTCTTTCTCATGATTGGACAATATGCAAACTAGCTCACACAAGCCTGGCAATCAAGATTTTGTTGTGTTTTCGCAATCGTTGCAATGGGTGGCCGCGAAGTCAGGAAGAAATTCAAAATAGTCCTACGGAAACGAAGGGAACAAGCCTTCAAGGTTTTATTGATAAGAATATCAATCTTCAGCTTGTTGGAATTTATTTTTTGACGAATATCGGAAGGAGATTCAACTTTTTAAAGCAAAAGAAATTTCAGCTGTTTAGTCCAATTTATCAATTTTAATATCCAAAATATAATGTACAAAATATGCAATAATACCACACAATAACATTCAGAATCACAATAAACTTGCATTTTATGTTGTTTTTCACATTGTAAAAGTGTTTGAAGGAGCATCAAAGGGTAAACAGTATTTTCACTTTGTCCAGTGCATCAGTTTGAGCCCATTATTTTTGCAAGGCCCTATGTCAGTGAAGTGCAACGTAACAATAGGGCATTGCGGAACAAGGCTAAGGAGGGGGGGAGTAGAAAAATCTTGATATTCACCCCCTACTTAACATCTTTATTATCAGGCTGAGAAAAGGTGAGCAAACGAAACAAAGTAGTGAGAAAAGTTAACCATGTCCTGAACAAACCTTTGATACCATTTTGCACAAGATTTGCCGTGGAAGACCGGTACAAAATGATTTTGTTTGCTGTATGTATACTTACAATCGAGGTAACATTCCGTGACGCATGGGATGATTCTGGACTTGAATTGTAAAATTTTTGAGATTTTCTGGTTGTGCATTTCTATTGTAAATCATAACTTTTGTAATCGTTCGGTGCAATCCAAAATTCACTTGCCACCATGGCTTTATTTCATTATTAGTCATGGAGCAAGTAGCAGTGGCTCCCCAGCAAGAGGCCCCATCCAATCCATTTATTGCAAGGCTACATGGGTAAATTCCATACATTCCAGATAATGTACTACTCTGGTCACATGGAAGGCCAATCAATGTTATCTCTACAAAGACAAAAATGGACTCTGGATAAGACGCTCATATTGAGTAAATTGATTACGTAGCACTGCATCATTATTTAACTTCAATAATCAATCCCCTTTCATAATTTTAAGTCCAGTTCTATGATGTTTACTACCCTATCTATAAAAATAAAACAAAAACCATCTTTGTAGGCATCACACAACATTATGTTTGGAATGAGATTCTTTCCCACCGCGTTTTATTAAACTTTTAATGTCTATTGGCGGTATATCTAAAGGTCTTGACTTGTGGGAGGGTCTACTTTTTACAGCTTAAATAACGACAAACTGCTCAAAATTGTGATATATACAAATGACCTATCTGTGACGCGTTTGCTAAAGTCATCGACATAGTGGCTTACTATTGTACCTACTTAAGGTTTAAATGAATTGCGTCTATTAATCCAAAGCTATTTTTACACGCCTATAGTTAACGTATGTACGTCCAACTCTTGAGTCAGATTCACCTGTATTGAGCCCATACCTAATAGAAAGATATTACTATGGTTGGTAAAGTATAAATTTATATGATATACTGAAAAAATCTTCTAAAACCAAGTCTAAACTTATGTCGATTGCTGCTCAAAGCACAACGTCACCATGTCTTCCGGACTTTCCACACCTTTATCATTAGCCGAATGATGTTGCTAGCTTACAAAGTGTATGTTAAACCATCACTTGAATCCTGAACACTAGTGTTACCGCCAATTTATATCTTTTAGAATTATGTTAATAATAAAGTTTAGTTTTACTTCAAGTTAATACATTACTTAGTTTAAATCTGTATGTGTGATAATATTGAATTATGTATTTGTAGTCACATGATATTAGCACTGAATGTCTTGTTATCGTTAAAGTGTGAAATTTGTTAGTGTTGTTAGTTTCCCATCGAGGAAAGAGTGTTAACTCAACCAATAGACTAAATTGCGTTTCAATACTGAGGTAGACATATATTCCATTTTTCATTGTTATCTTCTTGCTATTGACACTGCTACAGCTATTAAATCATTATGTGTGTAATTATTATAGAAAAACCGTCATCATCAATCCTCGTCGTCGTCGTCATCAATCGTTATCCTCAATCGTTATGAAATTGTTACAGTTATGGAATAAATAAGTGTTTGATGGCTGAAGCCGCTCACTGTACACGAGTTTGGTTGTTATTCTGTTTCAGTCCTGAATTAAATGATCAAATGTCAGCGGTGGATCCAGAAAAATTTCTGACTGCAGCAATAGGGGACAAGTGGAACGAGGCCCCAATAAAAGAGGCCATGGGTATGCCCTCCCCGGACAACACAGGTTATTATGTATTACAAGCATAATCAACATGAAAGAATAGTCCTGGTGAAACACATAAATTACATGGCTTAGACAGAGAATGAAAAACAACAGTTGAAGCAAACAACAACAAAAAACATTAGCTATATTATCAATGTAAAAAGAAAGAATGTAGATAATGTTGTTGATGTCATGCAAATCTTTTCAAGGTGCTTGCTGGATGTGCCCCTTAGACTGAAAGCAGTCGTCTGAAATAATAGAATAGAACTATTGTTACATGAAGTCAGTATATTTTATACCCTGCTAAATAAAGGAATGAGAAATTAGATGCTCAAAAAATTACTGATCTGTTAATCACTTGGTTCAGAATCTTCAACATGCTATGTTTCATCGAGCTATACCAACTACGCCATGTCTTCATATTTCATTCAAATCACTATTTAAATCAAAGATTATGATTTGAATACATAAATCATTAAATAGAGATGGCATAGTACTAGTCCTGCAGCATAGATCATAAATCACAGACCTTTTCTATACTCCTGAATTTTCAACGATGCCCCAAGAAATTGGAAATTTCTTTTATCTAACACACAATTTTGAAAATTTGAAAACAAATAATTGTAGACAACAGAATAGAAATAAAAACAAACCTTCTACGTAGGTCTTCTGTTGATGGTCATTTGTTTTGTAACAGTTGTCAGTTGACAGAGGGACTCCTGCACGACAGGTCACAGGACGCAAGTTGTTTCTCAGAATTCAAGTTGTAACATAGTAATCCGCCTTCTTTCTTCTCAGCAAAATGAAGTAAGTACTATAACAAGCTTCTCCAATAATTGTGCAATGAATACTGGTCTTCAATGAATGGAAACAAAGCTGTTGTTAAAAAAAATATATACCAAGAGCTGCGATTTGCTTTGGCCATCTTTAGCCATCTGAGGGTCTGCCAGACTCTGCATGCAGGCTGAGTATTGCACAGCTGGTGGCGACCCCAAAAGCAGCGTTTGCAAAATGATGAATTATGATGATGATGACAAAAGCATGGCTGCTCTTTATGCATCAATAAAGCTGCAGTCATGCTTTGCTAGTGCTGCAGCCGAATGCAATTCGACTGTCTAATACAGCTCTGTCACTGGCTTAGGGCTGTTCCACTCCCGTAGTGCTGCAGTCACGCTCCGATAGTGCTGCATGAGTCATCAAGATTTGACAAATTCTGTATGAACTGTGACGTATGCAGCAGCAGATTCGAAGCCCCATTGAAAATTTTCAATGGTGGGGGATGTGAATTTGAAACAGAGGCTGAAGTGGGAGCATGCTCCGTTCAAAAAAAAAAAATCGTTGTCCTTCGAGTGCGTGAGCCATTTTGTGTGAGCAATGCTTTATGTATTTATTTAAGTGCAATTCGAGTTATGTTTGCTACACTCCTAACAAACGAAAATAAAATGTTCACTGTTGTGAGAAAGTGTGCTACTAAAGATTTGTTGTTAAAATTCGTGAGATGCTGGAAGTCGGAGAAATTAAATAACCCTTAATATTCAGTCAGATTCCTTAGATCTAAATAATTTTTGTAGCTTGTTTCCTGTCTTCTATGTTCTGTTGTTTATCTGCCATCAATATAACACTTTATTATGTTAAATTTTACCTACAGAATTTTCTAACAATGTATTATGGAACTAGTTTAGTTATTTAAACAATTACAAAAGTAAATCTTTCTCTTCTGGCATTAAATAAAAGTCTCTGAAAGGTTGAACAATTTTGTGCCATTATTTTTTTTAGTAGAATAGATTAAAACTGCTAAAAATTAGACTTGCTATCTTTCGTGGGTCATTATAGTATCTTTGTCTTAGGGATCTCCTTGTTGAAACCCTGTTTGGATAGGATGATCTGTTCCCGAAATGTATATAAGAATAGCATTGAAGATAGAATTTAAAACACTGACGTCACATGCTTAATAAAAAATCCCCATCCCCATGATGGGGTTCCAACTGCTGCTCTTAATTTTAGATCTACATTAGCTTAGAAATCTTACAAGTATATGCTAGAGAATGACGTCCATATGAAGGCTGGGGTAAACGATACGAATTTTGCAACATCATCGTACTGAGACTAGTATAATTCTGTATTCATAAGCAGATGACACTTTATTCAACCAAATAGAAAAGGTTATCTGACTCTTTTATAATTTGCTAAAGAAGTGTAATAACCATAACACCAAGGATTTAGAAAACGTGGTGTTGGTCATATTTGGCTGTAGCTACGTGTCTTTCGTTTTTGTTGGCAAAATTGTTTCTTAACCTTCTAGCCACGTGCCACTTTTGATACTCATGCACCTGTGTAGATTGCGGAGAGTCGTGAGTAAGGACGGTCAAGCTATCAACATTCTATGAATGAAAAACTATCTAACACCGTGCGACAAGTCTCAACATCGTCCAACGCCATATGACAAGGACGGGCAAACGATAAGATTTTATCGCATTAAGAAAAGGTTGCAAGATGTTTGGTGGAGAAATCATACCGTTAGCCCCCACTATTACGGAGCATGATGGCTCAGAAATATAATTTGTATGACTGTAATGGTAGGATATTTTTGTCTATGGCAGTACATCTAATTTTTCAGCCCTTCTACTTTCATTGTTCCCAAATACCCAAATTGTAGGTTGATTTCTGGTAGCTTTTGCATGGGTTAGGTTATTTTGAGCTACGAATAGTATTGTAGAAGCTCTTCTACTTTGTCTCCATTAAAATCGCTATTTCCAATGTCATTAATATAGTCAGTTTGCTACGGCTCAAAATTGTATTGATACGAGTTTCTAACTTATCGATCAAGCCATCTGCTTCCCTTCTAGGATCAGATATGACCAGTTTCATAATGGCCCCATCGACAAAAATATATAATTTTGAAGTACGATATCACAACCAGTTAAACAGGTTTCCCTTCACAACTTCTACATCGTCTTATAGTAATAATTTCCAATTCGGATGGCTTCAAATACACCGTCGGTATTTTATGAACGATGTTAACGAATAACAGAAACAAAAACCTACCTTCATTGTAGATTTCAAGACCCTACAAAATATAAGAGATAAAAGTATAACAACATCGAAGAGGAACATGAAATAGCATAGCTTTCAAGAGTTTTATTATTACTTGCAAAGCTATCAAATGAAATTTCGTTTCTGAAGTCCTCCAAGGATTGCTGTAGTATATTTTTAAACATTTAACTTGTCAAAATTGTTTTCATGTTTGTTAAGCAAAGTGATTAAAATTCAAATCTCGATATTTTAGCTTCTGGGAACAAAAAGAATCTTTGAGAAATAATGAACGGAACACAAACGTTTGAGAGCGTATTGAAGAAATAAGTTACGTTGAAAAATACGACTCAATTTAGATTATCAATTGAAGATGAAAATGTATTGGAAGTCTTTCTACTTCATCTTTTTATAAAAAAAGTAAGACAGTATGAGAGTAAGACTTTCGAAACGGAAGAATAGGATTTCAGTGTTACTGTTAGGCCTTTTCAAGATTCTTACTTCACCTTTAAGCAATATCAAAAATTTCGCGACTTTCATTTTGGTTGCTGATACGAAATATTGACAAGAATAGTTTTGATTGTGATTCTAAATTCTACTTTCATACATATAAATAATATAGCAAACAGTCTATAATAATATCATATGGTAGAGGTAGTTAAGGTCGGTTATTTGCTAATGTCAATACAATCTGGAGAAATCATGTTGAGCCAAAATTATCGAAACCTTACCGTTATGAGTTTCTCCATAAATATAGATTTTTCATCTGCTTCCAGATTATGTTCAGTTCCTTGAAAATCAAAGAATTGGCATATAGTCCCGCCATTGAGACTCACAATTATAAAATTAATTGCAAAGCAGCGACATTCTAAGTTACAATTTGATACGCATTTGAGTTTTGTAATGGAATCTTTTTCACTGTATGGCTGCCGCATGAATCTATAACCAATGGTCTTTTTATAGATATGTCTTTCTGTTGATTTTCCATTCATTAGATTCACTTCACTAGATAACACCATGTAAATGAATATCAATGTTAACATCATAATAACGACAAAAATCACAAATGTTTAAATGGTGAACAATTACTTCGAACAAATTAGACAAGAACTCGTGAGATTCAATTATTTGCATAATTTAAAAGGTGGTCTATTGTTACAATATAGACATATTTGTAAGATTTGCCAGCTGAAAAAGAATGTTTGCGACCACAAAAGTAGAAGACAAGTTTCATGTCAAAAGAGTCTTTGGAGCAACAGGTAGATTTTCTCCATGGATAAAAACTATTTCAAAAATTACATTTTGTTCACATCCTACCTGCGTAGTAAATTCATCCAGAAAATATATCAGCTAGTCTATTTGAATCAATCATAAGTAATAACAATGTATTTTTAACTGATTTATTTAATCACATTATTCACCATTTCCAAAACTCCAACAGGTTGAAAAAGCAGGTGGAGAAGGCTACGTAACTCCTGTCTTCAAAAGAGGCGATGCTAGAAAACATCTATAAAAACCCAATTACCAGCCGGTCACTATTTTTGCCCTTTTCTTATAGATTTTTGGCAGAGTTATATTCGCCAAACAACTAAATAATCATTTCTCAGACATTTTGCTACCAAATATGGATGATTTTTTAATGTAAAATAGTTCTGAGACAGCATCATTGAATCTCACTTGAAATTGTAGCTATAAACTTGATAATAAAACTAATTTCATCTACCAATTAATCATTGGCCTTTATTTAAAGATTTGAAGTTAAAAATACACCAATCGTACAATTTCTGCAATGTAAGCATCCAATTAATAGGAAGCTACAGTTCAGATAGATTCAAAAAAGTGAAAATTGATTTACACCTTTCATTTTAGCACGTTTCCGATTGCTATCTGGATTTCCCCAAGGAATAAATATGGTTCCCTTACTTTACTACAAACCCTTTCCAATTTGTCGGAATCCCTAGCCATTTTTTCCATGATTCGAAACGCAGATGGAATTAATCAAATGTCACACACCTTACCGTGCGACATTGCCTCATGTCACCACGAGGGGCACGGAAGGAGGCCTGACTATCGTTTTTGCTTCCATTCGATCATAGTTAACACAATGAGATGAGTTGGAAGGCAAACATCAGGGAACGTGTCTATTGATCTATATTTTGAGGGTGAATTTGAACGTCTCTGACGTAACGGGTGCAAGCGTCATACTGTGTAACACATCTACTAAGAGCATTTTGCTGTGGGAAATAAAAATCAGCGAAGTTTAAAAATAGATTTTTACCCAGATGGATGTGCTATATTATTAAAATTTATTCTGTTACAAAGAAGAAAACTTGAAATTTTTGTCACAGTCATGTGCTCATCGTTGGGGCTATATCGGTGTATCGGGAGTAGAAGATTCATACGAGCAATACCTTTCATGATTTCGTAGTGCAAAATAGATACAAAAACTCGCATCAGATCCATGCCTATACATAATAAATTAGAAGGTAAAATACTGTACTGTAACGCTGGTCAACGTACATACCACAAGTGAATACTGAACCTATTTAATTACCTGAACTCCTAAAATTGTAATAACCAAATACCAAACATCTCAACTCACTACATTGAACTGCTTTTTATCATTTTACATTACAAAATCATTTTGTCCATTCATGTTAATTAATATCAATAAAAATCTCTTACTTTTAAGGTCAGAAGAGATTTCAGATGAATTTTTAAAATCGGAAATGAAATGGTGATCTTTAAGTACATCACATCAGTGGATGCTGACATTACAACTCACTAAATCACTGGCTCGGAAGATGGTCCATGTAAAGTGAGTTCTGTCAGTTTTACACACTGACAACTGCATCAATAAAATAGCAAACAAAGATGGTCAGAAGAGCTGAAATTATAATTCTATGTTGAAAATATAAAAGAATCAGGGAGCGACTTTCCTGTGCTGAAGTAATTGATCGTTCAATATACGAGATGTTGGTGATCTTAATGTATTATACTTACAGTGTCTATGGAATGAAAAAAATCTGCCTCCCGTATTTTACTTAAATGTACAAAACTTTTCATCGTGAATGTGAAGGTGTTGCTAGTTTTTTTTTCAAATTTTGCATTACAATCCTTTTTAATTCCAGAAGTATATTGGATGATTTGAAGGGGGACAAACTTAAACCCAGAATCAGACCCAGTCTCAGACTCAGAACCGATTATTTTCGGCTTATTATTATGGAAAAATTCATCGTTTATGAGTATCAATCATACTTTCACTCATTGCATACGTGATTTGCAGGCAATTTTAAGTATTTCTATCAGTTTCCACAACCTCCAAGATTCGAAATTTTGACATGAAAGGTCAAGTGCAACAAATAAGATAACGGATTATCTCAAGTTGGCGAAACTAAGGAAGACGTATAATATAATATCGAAGAGCAAATAACAAATAATATCGAAGAGCAGCAGTTCATGCGGTTTTATCAATGTTAATAACATCATAACTATTACTACATTATTTCTGCAATTCTTTTTTTTTGGTCCATTCCACTCACTGTTTGAAAATTCTGATTCATAATTCTCGTCCTACACGGTCTGGATTACTCTGTCTGCACGGTCTAAGCTTTGTCAGTTTCACTTTATTTTATCTCAAATTTATTGGTATGGTGTATATTTCCCATTTGTATGCATGTCAAACCCAGCATTTTGTTTGGTCTGATGCATGTTATTTTTATTTATCCCAGTATTTGTCATTTAAATTTGGGTAGTTCGGTATGTTCTACTTCGGAAGTCCGGGACTGTGATGTTAGGAAATAGCTTTTTCGGTAGACATAATTTCCATGGGCATTTGAATGAAAAATTTACACCAGATCCAATGAAATTGTGATAATTGAAATAACATCAAGCGGAATTAACAAATCACCGACCATATTGGACGAGAAATCCAGACCGTGTAGGACGAGACTTATGAACAGACCAGACTACGTAGACATCCCCGAATGTAAATTGCACAAAACCCAGAACGCGCATGGCGGGAATGTTACATGCGTAGAAGATTATCTTAGTGGTGAGAACGGAGGAGCAATACCCAGATGCGAATGAAATCGATAAATTACAGAATAAATACAATTAACAAACACCAGGCAATGCCAAATATCTATATTAATAAAGCGCAAACCGTCTTGGTAAGCATCACACAAAATAATGTTTTAGAGTGAACTCCTCCTCCGTGGCGCAATTTCCAAACTTTTTATATTCATCTGGGGTAAATGTAGGCCTCAACTTGTGGTACTTTTACTGCGTAAAATGCTATAACCTGTTCACAAATTGCGATTAAAAAATGAAAAATTACTTAATTTTACAGGAAGTCATGTGAAAATAATCTACGTTGTCTTTGTTCTTTTTACTTCATGTTGAAGAGATTCCTCGTTAATTTCAAAATATCCGCTTTCAGTTTTGCATGCACGTGTTTTACTTAGGGTTTTCGCGAAAGTATTTCCTGATATTTTCAATATGACTAGAAAGAGAGAAGATACTAAACAAATAAGGCAACCCGAAGGCGAAAATCACTCGCCGCCGTGGCTCGTGATTTTCTAATGCCTTCTCGTTTTCTCCTTACGTGCCTCTCGTGTGCCATGAGACCATAGCTCACGGCAAGTGTTAACTATTTGGTTTAGAACACGACTAACATGTAATTACTCTTTTGATAGATATATTGACGGCTATTTTCGTTTGTACACATTATCGCCATTGCCCTCTCGATGAATCTCTAAATTCTGCCAATTTGATGACGTCAAAATCGTGCAAGAGCTATAGCAGTCTCTTGCATGAGTTTTGCAGTTTGAATTACAACGAAACACCAGGCCATAGCTTTGTTTAGCAAGG
>JANVCG010052226.1:0-19708 GCA_025505365.1 Haliclystus inabai
AGACAGACAGACAGACAGACAGACAGACAGACAGACAGACAGACAGACAGACAGACAGACAGACAGACAGACAGACACGCATTGGCCAGAAAATCGTGTTCTAATAGTTTTTTCCACTACCAGATTTTTGGTAGGGTGTTGTGATTGGCTAATAGAATATGAGAACAAAACAGCACAGCTAGTCTCAATTCGTAAAAACAATGTGAATTGGATTAATTACCGGAAAACACACTTTGATTTGATATATTTGTCAAAGTTTTCAATTTTGACAGGGAAATATAGGATACATTACATTATATAAGTTTCGCTTACATACAGCCTTGAATTAACTTTTTAGTTTAAGAAGTTACCAGATAGATTATTAAACAAGTTTTGACTACTTGAAAATTTTACAAAAAATTCATAAGTCAAATTTAGCTAATTTGGATTTGAACTGTTGTAGTGACTTAGCTACTATGGTATCTTCTGTTAGTTTATTCCACCAAGGTGCTACACGGTTACAGAACTGATTTTTTACAGAGTTTGTATGTGGAATTTGGGGAACAATAAGTTTAAAGGAATGGCCTTGCATTGAATACTTGTTCACATCGTATTCACAATTTAGTTTTTCCAACGAGAGATCAACAAGATTTATTGACGATTCGGAACATCATGCATAAGTCTTGAGTTACTCGTCTGCATTCTAGACTTTCTAACTGTAACAAAATTAGGCATTTCTCATACTTTGCAGATTCTAGGGCTTCAAACAGAGAATGCGTTAACCGCTAGATCTTACCTGGAAACATTAATGAATATAGCAGACTTTTTCATCTTCCCAAATGAATCTTTGTTGAATAAGTCTGTTGAAGTGTGAAAGAAAGAGATCTGAATAAAATATATGGATAGCAATACAGTACTATGAGAATATGCTTCCTATGAAAGCAGTTAGATTGTTACACAAAATCTTACCTCTGGTTGTTTCATTTAAAGAGCACGAAACTATGACATAATCTGCTTCTCTGATCAGTTCATCAAATGTTACTGAAAAATTAAATAATAATAGATTTAGTAGACCGTTTGCAAAATGAGAGGACTCAGCTAACTGTCGATGAGATAACATCTGCAACAGGAAACAGCAGGAGCTGAGAATCAAAGCATTCAAAAATGAAGATGAAAAAATGAAATTTATAACAATATCAATTTTGCATCATTACTAATCAACTATAAAGTTAGGTAGAAAACACAACAGCCAGGAAAAAATTTATTTATTGTTTGTAGATTTATCTTGGGCTTCTACTTCAATTACAAATGAATTTCAAACAGATTGGCAATCCAATCCTTTTGAAAGGAGCAATTATGGGGGTGGCAGACAGTAGCGGTGCTTTGATTGCCTTACCGTGAGCTGCATTGTACTTTGAAGCTACAAAATATAAACAGTAAGTCAAATCAGATACAGCAATCAGCTTGAAGGAATTACACGCTTTGGATTATTTGATTTCAGCGACAGCTAGAGGGCCCATTGATTTGCACATTGTTTTTCTCTTCCATGAGTACATATTTTGCTTTCATTTGCTTGGCTTATACTACAAAAAATGGATGAAGCTAAGATTCCTGCAGTGAGTGTAATATGCTACCTTCTGGTTTTTCAGATGGGCCACAATATATGATTCTCTTTGGTTCAAAGCCAACAAGACGTTTTGCAGTTGCAGCGCCTATAGAGAATGATGTCAATTGTCAACTAAAAGATGAAACTGAAATAGCAGCAGAAGAAGTGAGGTCAAAGGCTCTATTCCAAGGTTATTCAATAGTATTTGACTTACATAGTGCTACCTATTCTATTTTATATGAACCGCTTACACTATGCATTGTCAATATACAGGGTATCAGCAACTTAGCTGTGCATGCAGAGTTAAACGCACGGCAACGGTCTTTGGTATGGTGTAGACAGAGCATGCAACTTGCAATGTTGATGTTAAGGCAACACGTCTAAAAGCCAACATCCCTGTGGTATGCGTGGGGCATAATCAATGTCACATCCTCTTAGAGTTAATTTTCAAAGTCCAGACATTGTACAATGTATTGTTGATACATTTTCAGTAGTCACATTAAATGAGAGCAAATCATTCCACATGATAAGAAGACAAAGTCAACGTTAGATGGCACTGATGAATTAATGACATTCTACGTCTCCTTTTGAGTGTGATAAATTACCAACAAACAAAGATGACTTATTTAAATTATTTACAAGACTTGATATATTCTTACCTATGCCACCAAAGCCCACAATTCCTATGATTTTCCCTCCAATATTATTTCCACAAAAACCAAACATAGACATGTCCCACTTACCCCTAGATGTAATTGTATAGTTGAATTGTTTAAGAGTATGTATTCAAGCTTGGACAATCAAACTTTCCAACAAACACAAATAAAAGAAAAGACCTTCATTTCCAATATTTTCGCCTGGCTCTAGTTGGGTGTATATTAACAAGTTAGCCTTTCCTGCAATACCACCTTCAAGGTGATTTTCAACAACAAATATGGAAAATCGATGACTTCGTTCTTCGGATCAGTTGATCAGATTGACCGAATGCGTTCATTCAATTGGATTATTTCGAATTTTAAATACTACATATAAGTTTGGAAGTTTTGATCATTAAGTAGTTTCTTATTTCTACTCAAAAATTTTTTCGTTTCTAAGTGGGCAAATTGTATTAAATACATACCTATTTTCCATTCCTTGTTAAGTTCAGATTTCAAAAGTACATTCAAATTATATTGTATAATTTTTGAAAATTTAACTTCGGATGGGGTCGGGTCAGATTTGTTTCAAATTTTTTATTTTGGATTGGATCTGACTCAGATTACCACATCATTTGTACCTTCATTTGTACAGTATGCACACCTTTATTTTCAACTAGCGTTGAGCTTCAAATGCAAATGAAATGGTGTAACTGACATACCGTCGAGCATTTTTTTCTGCTTGAAACATTTGTTTAGACATTGCAAGGAGTATTCCTATCACATACTCAGCCTGAAAGAAAAGAAGAAAAGTAAAATAAATTTTTTCTGGCGTAGCTGTTTGTCCCAAAAGCTAAAATAATTTTGAGGGGAAAAAATAACATCTTGAATCTACGAAAAAAATATTTGCAAGATAAATCATGTGGTCCACCATTCAAATTTAATTTGAAATGTCATAGGTTTGATAGACTTTTCCTGCTTTAGATTCAGATTACCTTACACTACTGACACAATTCGAAAGTTTTGATGTACTGTACACAAAATTTTGCACATAAATGAACTCAATAATATACAAACTACAGTGCTATTAGTAACTCTAATTTTGATGTGTCTCAATAATTTATTCGGTGGCAAGATCAAGTTAGAATCTACAGTAAATTTTGGGGAAACGTCCAAAGGTTTTAGGTTAAAACTCAGGCTTTTCGGAATGCAAATGCTTTGTTGGACCATGTATGTATAATCAACTCTTGTCATTTGTAGAAGATCCGTAATGATACTTCATTTTGCTAATGCCAGTGAAGAAGTTCTACAGCAGTTTTTATCATTGCTTTCATCTAAGTTCTACTGTACGTAGATAGTTGATAATTCATTGGAGAATGAAAGTTAATAATTGATTCAAATTTCGAAAAAGTCAGTTGAACAAAAAATGAATTGAAAGATAAGAGTTCAATAAAAATCCTCAATATGTAGGAAGATAGTGAAAAAGGATAACTGTGAACATAAAACATTATTTCAATCACGGCATGAATACGTACCAAACCAGAAGACAATGCCATTGATACGTTTCCAACAGCAATACCTCTTTTTCTAGCAGCTGACAGGTCTATGTGCTCGTACCCAGCAGAGACAGTACTTATAACATTCAATTGTGAGCCTGTAAATAATAAACAAAGAAGTTATAAGCAATTTATTAAAAAGCTGGTATAATTACTATGGATGGAAGAGGTGCAGGCAATATGTGAACTCAGTGGAGGTCTGCAAATCTAATCGGAATCTGATCAGCATCTGAACTGATATTTTCAGGGATTGGGATTGAAAATTTCAAAGTTTGATCCGATTTGATGGAATTGAACAAAAAAGTATTCGGAACTGGTGTGGATTCAGATTGTTGAAAAATGTTAGGGTTACAAGTGCTTGATTCAAACTGATGCAGACCTCCAATGTATCGACATTTTTTGCATTCCAAGCAAATTTCCAATGTAACACAAAAGTTAAATACCATGTCTGCATGTTATAATAAGACATCAATACATTAGTCATTGTGTTATAATTTTTGTTTGTCAAAAAGCTGTTTATATGACTTGCATTTTGAGTTGCATGCCCCTTTGTCGTAGCCTTTCCCTTCTTACATTATTCTACGTTGGAGAACATCTGTATACAAAAGACAACACAATCTTATCAGAAGAATTTATGAATTGGGTAGCAGAAACACAAATTTAGATTGGTTCAAATCATACTTATTGAATAGAGAACAAAATTAAATTAACAAAATTCAATATCTGATGTTTGCACAGTGGATCATGTGGGGTTCTTCAAGGCTTAATTTAGGCTCTTACAGTTTTTCATATTGATAAACAATAGGCCTATTGAATGAGAAAAGTCAAGCAATAAAGTTCATATTTTAATAGAAATAAAATGAAATTAATAGCAATGTTTTGCTGCTGCATGCAATCATTTTAAAGTCAAAAATAATTAATTGCACCTGATAACAACATTTTTTATTTTTTATTCCAAATTCAAGTAGCTTGGGCTAAATAATGAATCTCAGCATATACACATCCAAATCTAAAATTTTTTGCCAAACTTCATTATTTAGCCCAAGCTACCTGAATCTGGAATGAAAAATTTTGATGTCAGGTGCACTTCAAATTTCCTAACCAATGGTATCCATATCATTCGCTGTAAGACGATGTTTTGAAGTGAGAATTATCCCATGACAGCCAATAGCTTTCTTCATGAACTCTTCTCGAGATGCCAAATCTATTGTGGCATGATGCCATGATTCAACTCCGTAACTAGCAAAATAATAACAGTTCTTGAAACAATGTTAATTAAATAAACCAATAAAATTAAAACATATAATATCATGTTGAATATTAATCAATAATTCTACCTGATTGTTTATCAAGGGTTATCAAACTTGCCCTATCATGTCGTATCCATTTGCAGACCTGTAAATTGTGGAGCTTTGATTTGCAATTCCCCTTTCATGTCTGTCCTTCAGTTTGAAAAAATGTCGCTGCGTCCAAAGTCATAGCTCTGATCTAACAACTACCTATAGAAGTTCCATTTCATCTCCTTGACTTTATTCAGGCCAACCTGATTTATATGTCTATATCAAATACAGTTGTCTCCTGTTACATCTTCTGATTTGTCGTATTATTAAACCTTAATACAGCTGCAAATAATTTTCTCCCTTACATAACAAAAATGAAAATTTAGTTGATAAAATTTCCAGGAATCCTGTTATTGAAGATTCCAGAGTAACCCCACCCCTTCCATTTAGCTAGGAAGAGAGAGAGAGTAGATATCCACGGTGTTGTTGTTGTTGTTGTTGATTGTTGTTGTTGTTGTTGTTGTGGCTGCAATTTTATTTCGATCTCCTATTCAACATATGAGCAATTGCTTGTTATCACTAATGAAAACATCAAATGTATACCAGTGGGTGAAAGAGGGCAATTTGTGCCCTTAGCAAAATATTTCCACCCTAGGAGAAAACCCTGGGCAATGAAATTTATGTTCAGCAGTCACCTGGAATTGTCTGATGCTACTAAACAAAGAAGAACAACTTGGCGGTTTTTTCAATCAGAAACATTTATGAAATATCTTGCAGCTCAATATATGTTTCTCTGTCATTCTCTTTTGTAAACAGTAAAATTTGAAACACTACAAATAGCTACACAATTACTGATTTACCGAGTTACAATTTCTTGGATAATACCAAAACTGTTGGAATATCATTCTAAGACCAACTATCAACATGATGTCAGATTCCATCAAATGTCATTTCTTTCCTTTCCTTTTCTACTGCCATCACTCCCCGTTATGTATTGTTTGATTGTTTGTTCATTGTTTATTGTTAGGCCTATTTCCTGTTTTGTTTGTAATTTAGCATGCTGAGCTGATTTATGCAAATAAAGCTCATAGCAATCATTTTCAATCAATTTCTTTACAAATTCTATCCTGAAGATGACATAAGTTCTGTCGAAACGTCAAACAACTTGCCTGTTATCGCTGATTTTTATCATCATGATTTGAGCTCAGTTAATTAATAGATGGCGCTGGGTAGTTAAGAGTTCAGCTCAGTGAAGCAGCAGCAGGTGAGTCGTGAGCGAGTTTTCAACGACATGCCTCACGCGCTTATCTTTACCCCATCTATTGATGGTATTAAAAAGTTATAACTCACCCTTCTGCTGAAAGGAGATCTAACAGTTCTTTGGGTAATCCTATAGCAACATAAACTTTCGGTTTGCGAGCCATGTTTCTTTCGATTGTAAGGTAGGACGTATTGGGACTGGGCTTCGGTCTGGTCTGCTTCTGGACTGGACCAAATCAGTCACGGTCTGACTGCAGACAAAGAGTAAAATACTTGAAAATTAAATTTCTTCAGCAATTGATCAGATAACTTATTTTAAACGTAACTAGTTTAGTAGTTGAATAATCGTACTCACGTACTCAACTTGAAATTTCTTGCTCAAATTACCTGAAATAAATTGATTATCAAAATAACATGTTATTGCTTGCTGTGATGGACTGGGTGTGCAAATTAGGTGTGGTGGTTTTAGCCCCCCCCCCATAATTAACTGAGAAGTCAGGTCAGTCCATGTATCAAAATAGAAAGAGTCACGAAGAAAGAAAAAGGGCCTGTCCGGGAGTTGAACCCGGGACCTCTCGCACCCTAAGCGAGAATCATACCACTAGACCAACAGGCCGTGCAATAATGTAAATTTTTTATTATTTATGTGTAAATCTACATGCTTTTGTTTTCTGTTAGTTCGACACCGTGTAATCTTGTGATAATTTAGATTACCAAATGTTTTTTTTACGCTTTTAACGTTAAAATTTTAAAGCCACAAAATGCTCTCAAACTAAATTTGAGAAAGATTGAAGGAATTTTCACGACAGGTAACTTACTAGTGACTGTTCCTATTGGTTACAGTCACCATGACAATAGGATTATTTTCGGTGAGTTTTTGGTCCGTTTCAAATCGTCCCAACTATGATCCGATAAATCCTGATTCACACTCGCAGATTTTTATAATGGGTGAAGTACGCGCATTATTTTAACTACAAAAATGCAAGGAGTTACTGCTTCGCACATTTGAAATCTAATCGAGGAGCATTTTTTCCAACAAAATACATTTTTATAGAGAATTTTCCCCGGAAAAGTTCATGATTTCATTATCTAACCCCCGGGTCTAACCGTTTTAAAAATGATTTGAATTTATTCTTAACAAAACATTTTCAAGATATTTCAGCATCAAAATTCTAACTATGCATTAAATTTGTCAAAGTGAAAATGCTCAATTCGGAAATCTGAATAAAATGAGCATTTTTATAATACCTAACTGAGTAACTGTATTGATGACATACAAATTTGGGTTAAGAATTGGCTCGGGAGTGAGACTGAGGGGACGGTCCACATAGTGTGTATATGAGGCTGGACAAATACATTTTGAAGGGTACCTATTCGTAATTTAGGAAATATTTTTGAGGGGTATGTAATGTTCGAATTTAGGAAATATATTTGAAGTCATATAAATTATGGCAAATTTTGGGCAGTGCTGAATACGCTGGATTACTGCATTGTGATTCTCAATAGCCTGCGCGCACACTGTGGGAGCTTTTTTAGGAAGACTCTTCCTAAAAAAACACTCAGAGTCTTGTTGTGAGTGTATAAAGTGTTGTGTAACGCAAATAAAGACAACACAAAGATAACACTCAGATGAATTCAAATATATAATGATATGATATGATTTGTGCTAAATAAGATTGCAACAGCAGAACCAATTATATACTCAGCTTAACACCAACTGAATATCAGATTCCAGTTGTGGTTTTGCTACTGCGATTATATTGATAGACTAATTAATTATCTAGGGTCTAATATTTCACTATAGGAATACAACAAGTCTGTGTGCAGGCTAGATTCTCAACGATTTAACGATTTACTTATCTGAGAGAAATATTCAGCGTATCGATTTTTGTGAGTGAAAATTTCTACGGGGTTGCTATATGCAATTCAAATTGGAATGCCCCCATTTCAAAAACCTCTATTAAACATACATACAATTCCCAAGAGACTATAGATGCCCCTTCGATTTATTTGTACACAGTACCTACACATAGCCAAAGACTGACAGGACTTCAATTGCTAAAAGCTTTCTTGAAATTGAAAGGAAACCCTCAAGTCAAATTATTATGTGTATAGGGGCATCGATGAAACTGCTTTCAGAAAGAATATGACAAGTTAAATCACGATGAAACCGATCATTACTGAGCTTCTGGTATGACGAAATGCAACCCTTGAATTTATTAGAGGCACAAAAATCATTGTCCCGGCTCTGGATCTGTGCCATATATATGCACCTTCATGTTTCACGGCAGAGGTCTGTACATTTCAAAAGGAGAATTATAGCGAAAGTGGGCTTTGTGGCAGAAGGCACACTATGCAAGCTGATGGAGTAAGATGTTGAGTAAGATCTTTGCAACAACAAAGCCACGAATGAGTAGTTTATGCTAGAGTCAATTTCAAGGGTGGCTAGCATAACAGGAAGCAGAGCACAATAATACCAAGTATTTTCAGCATCAGATTTTTGAATTCAATGTCATTAAATCATAAAACTATTTCAGACACAAGAATCTACTGTTCAAAAAATTTCAGGCTGGGAAATTCGCAAATCAATTAAATTAGACCGGATTTGTAAAAAATCCACTCAGCATGGCCTCCGACAAACAATTCTCTAATCTTGAAAACCCTCAGTTAATGCCGACAAGTAATTGTTCTAGGCTCAATTTGAAGTTATTCTGATTGTATTTGAAAAGTTTTGAGGTTAAAACTCTCTTTCTTCGATGATTCCTGTACCGTTTAATCTAATTGTAAAGCCTTAGAAACAGAAATGCGTCAATTCCTTTTTCTAATACAAAATACTTCAAGATTTGTAAATCATGTCAACATATTGAGTGGGACAGCCGTTGAATCAGACGCATATAGACTGGCAAATTCAAAATACCAAATTTTCTTTCATTTAAAAACGTTGAATTTAAACCACTAACATTCAATGATGAAGCTTTTGAGCTTGGTTTGTTTTTATGTAATGTCCTGTTGGTCAATTTCCATGGCTTTGGTAGATATTGATTTCGAGACCGGGATTGTCAGGGTAAGTATACTGTGTGATACAAACATGTTGTTCTTGTGTTTTTGATCCAAACATGATCAAAAGCCTAAATTAGCAAGTGATCAACTCTGGATTTGATGAGAATATATATCCAGATCTATCCATTAGTGCTCCTTTTCTCGTTTGATCATAAATATATGTGCTCACTTTTAATTTCTAATGAAATATTAACCGTAATCACAGAACAAAACCGACGTAATCACAGAACACTTAAACTTATAAGCGTTGAACCATGTTGCAGATTCACTGTAAAGTACTTGCATTTAACTTACTATACATCAGAAAAAGCTGTTTCAACCCGTCATGACTATTGAAAGGTTACTGTATGTATGCCTGGTTCATTCGCTCTAATGACCAGGCCAGAATTATATCAAATTTATTACCAACATTTGATACATTTGCATCTGGAACGGCATTTTTCTTAGAAACTACCCCCCTTTCTTTGATAGCTAATATATTTTTTACATTCCACTTTACATTAGGAAAGATTGGATTCAGCTTTACGAGACGGGAAATTCATTCCTGACTCGACTAGTGACAACAGTATTCTCCGAGGGCCAAGAGGACCAAGAGGCAAAGCAGTAAGTATTCTACATTTGTTACATACAAAAGCAAAGCACATCAGCATAATATAACTTTAAACCGTCTTCGCCTCACCCTGCAAAACTGTATCTAATTGTGTAGAAAAAGCTGTTAAAAATGCCAAACGACTTACGTTCTTGTGTTTCACAATAATTATTTAAATCCATGTTGTAAATTCATTTGTGCCAAAAAGAGTTCTCTGGTTGCTGTTGATCTAAATTGATCTTGCTTGATTTTTATTCAATCTAAATTCTATTTAATTGAAATTTTTTAAGACAAATCGCACATTTTTGTAAATAAATTCCACTTACCACGTCTGTAGGGTTTACCTGGTCAACGAGGAGACAAAGGACCACGTGGAGCGAAAGGAGAGGTAATAGAATAGAAGAGTAATTACAGCCTCTCATATGCGTCATGCATTTGCAGTCATCTTTAATTGATACTCATGTTAGCGTTACAATCCAACCCCCTTCAAAAAGACGATACCGGAAGCCCTATGAAACACTCTTTGAATTGAACCATCTCTAAATCAATCATTATAAGTCACACAGATCTCATTATCATCTCAATCACCAATCTGTTGTATTCATGCAATTGTGATTTACATATTTGTAGTCTTGTTACATTAACATTGTTTCCATGTATCGTATAAATGCAGCTTTTTTTAAATCAAAATATGAGATTGTGTTGGATCACTTGTTGTAATGTTCTGACTGTTCATTCAATAGTTATTGATGTACCACACAATCAACATACGAAAATAACTTGCAACAGTTTGTTATCAAATAGCGGTTTACCCTTTCACTATGAAAAACCAACGAATTGGACATAACGTAGAAGTGAACGCATTGTGTGAGTATGAATAAAAGAAAATGCGTTATTTGTTTGTCGTAGAGAGGAGGGATAGGGGTACAAGGAGAGCCTGGCTACCCTGGAGTGGCAGGTCGACGTGGACCACAGGTAAGGTTCAAATCATGATATCTTGGGCTATCTCTGTGAGGCTGTATGAAGTTTATGATTTTCTCTTTACATTACACAAGGGTGACCAAGGAAAGAGAGGTCCACGCGGTCCAGAAGGAATACAAGGGTCATGTGTCAAAGAAAATACGGGCTTACACTGCGACCAAGGCCCGCGCGGCTCACAGGGATCGAAAGGCTACCAAGGCATAACTGGATTGAAAGGCATGAAAGGTTTTCAAGGTGAAAAAGGTGACATAGGGGAACAAGGGGACGATGGCCAAAGAGGTCCACCTGGTATGCCAGGCCCACCAGGGATGGTAGCTGGCCCACTGTGCCGTACAAGATATAGCCAATGGGTATCGATGACAGACTTTAGCGTAGGACAGCAATCGGTTATGTGTAAAGGGATGGAATTTTTATGGAATGTCGAAGCAGAAGCATCAAATGATCAGAAAATCAGATACAAGTATCATTGTTGCGAATTTTTACAAGCGTGAAATGACGTTGGGGTTCGAAGAAGGTGAAATTGCATGGAATAACTATTATTTAGCGGATCATTTGTAAAACGGAATGCTTACATCAAAAGATCAACGTGTAAGAAGAATAGACGACAATGCTTTGTAAATAGATGGTATTTAAGTAGCCTGAGTAAGTTACTAGATCAATGGTGTTTCAATTAGATAGCTAAACAAATGTAGGGAATTATCATGCAATCCGTAAAAGAAACAAACTTACGTCAGTAGAACTGTGCTGACGCTTTCTTCCAACAGTTCAAAATATTTGTACAATAGACTGTAGTACTTTGTATAGATGTTACTTGCGATAAATTGTGTTCAAAATTGACATTGACTCATCTTGAGTTTTTTGAGAACATTATGTTTTAGCGGTATCGCAAAAATTTAATCCATGACAATCTAATTACTTTATCAAAAGGGATGAGATAAAACTTTATAAACTCATGTTTCAAGTACATAATTAATCTGATAATTTTCTAAATAGAGATTCAACATTTTTGAAATGTCACAGCATTAGTAATGTTTTTGTTGTCGCATCATTCACGTCACTCATGTAATGAATTGTTAATTATCGATGAGCCTCATGTTGACGCAGCCTCCAACATGTAATACATGCGTACCGCGAAGGGTAGATTACGTGTCCGTAAAAAACTTAGAATTATGCGATGCATCTACTTTCGATTTACAGCCAATTGGTCCATGTCAGCGTCGATAGTTTGAAGGGCATATCATAGAATCTGTAACTCTTGTGAAAAACGACTCATTTATCGTCTTTCATCTCAACTGTAAAGCGACAATTTGAGCCAAATTGTTCAAGATTTAAAATATTTCCATAGCTGTTCGTACATACATGCATCAATTGCTTTCTATACTGCCAAGTAATGCCTCGTAATCAGGAGTACACAATATTCGATGCGAGACGTGTCCAAGACAGCTCATGTCAGATTTTTCATCTGTGACATTCAGAGATACCAGATCCTGCAAAAAAGCACAAACCATCATACTTATGCAGAACTTCTGATTACGCTGACTATAAGGAGGCGTTCTTGGGTGGAGTGATAATTTGTGCAATTTCGAAGCACTACTTCCCTTCAATGCCTAAGTTGATAAAGTGACACACTTCGATGCGTTTATAGATGCGTTACATTCCGCAGAGGACTCTATACTACACTCAAAAAAACCATTTTGGATAAACATAGCTATACCTGTAAAAATCCGCAAGGTATTCCCATACTGACATCCAGTTTAGCATTACCAAGAACAAGTCTAAAACAAAACATCAAATTTAATATTTATTCAGCAAGAAAAAGAAAAATAATAGTCAGCACGCTTCTATAATAGTTCCAAGCCATAAAGGTAATTAAGCATCGATGTACTTTGGTGTGTTTAATATCTACTTCTCAACTCAATCAATAACGCATCCTGATACACAAAATGAAGTCAAGTGTTTGATTAGAATGTTTTCAGGAAAGGTCAAATCGAGTTATCAAAGTTTCGGGAATTTGTATTAACGATAAATACTGCATGAGGTGATCGGATTCGGATCCTTTTTCAAAGGATTAGGATCTGGTTTTCATACGATTCAAGCAAGAGGAATCCAAAGATACAATCCATTTAAATTTAGTTGGTATCAAGAAAGACCTGCTTTAGGTAAAAGGTGATGGTCTTGAACTGTCAATACGGTTAGCATCCTTTTAGAAAATCTGAGTGTTTCTGATAAAATTAAAGACAAAAGTTTATGTTTATTATCCAGAAACATTTTCTTTTTTGTCGAGTAGCGTTGGCAAAACGTTAGATCATGGTGATCTAATGCGATGGCTCTTGAACCAATGTCATGTGATCAAACCATATGATGTTCATGAAAGTGAGTCACACGATGTTAAATGACTTACTTGACTTTGCCTGATCTATGGACTTGCATTTTGCCAATATATCCTTCTGATACATTTCTCAGTGAAAACCTATCACCAACAGCCTAGGATATAAAAATAAGTATGATTTTCTTATAATGCGACTGTCTATATAATATTAAAGTGAAAACTGTTGATAAAGGTCACTATTTAAGCAGCTACCTGCGTCTAGTGGTCACTTCACATGAGTGAAAATGATAAATATAGGTTTCACAGTACCACAATCTCCAAGAAATATAAATATTTATAGGTCTTTGAGTTTGTCTTCAAAGCCTTTTGTTTTTACTTTGGTAAAATAAGAATTGAATATCTGGTTGTACAAAAACCCACAAAGTGTTTCCATATTAATGATTCACTCTGATAGATCATAATAAACCTACGATAGATCGACACAACAGTATCAATTGATAGTAAAACTTACAGTGCTTTCTTTGGCTTGCTCTTTTGGTTTTGAGGTGCTAGATGACGCTTCTGGTGTTTGTTCTTCAGGTGTATTAGCCGTAGATAGCGGTTTGATAGGTAAGACATCAGGAAATTGAAAAAATAGCATCTTCTCTTCCTGGATGAGAACAATACTTACTCACAGAAGGACACAACACGGATCTCACGAATAAGAGCACAAATAATCCCATTGTATTTTAGATTCCACAATCATTCACTGATATTCAAAAGAGATAATCCTCACTGGTAGGCTACACTCAAGAACTATTTTATTTTATCTAATTCTAATTTAAATTTGAAAAATTGAAAACCATTCGCACCTGTGATCCTGAGCCAAACAATTCAGCCACTGTTATATCAGCCTTTTCTTTTGTGTCTGTAGATTCACTTTTGATTGACGGCGCTGATCGTGTCACATTAGATTTCATGTCAATTTCCATCTCAGTATCTGACGAGATCACATGTTTAACGGGTGACGTAATACTATCTACAAGAACAAAGAAACCAATGGAAAGGATCAACTGTAAAAATTGCAAAAAACTCACTTGTCGCGCTTTGTCAATATGCTGAAGATTAGTTTGAAGAATTAGCTTTGCAAAGTAAAATCTAGAGGTTTTAAGATGGACTAATGTATGTATTCCTACGTTCTAATTAGCAATTCGATGGTGCTCTATGTAAATTTGTATGATAAATAGAAATTTTGAATTCGCTTTTATATGTGAGCATGTCTGTTAGTCTACCATCAGTGGAAAATGTCTGTGGTGGCCAGGCATTAGGGACCATTATAGAGAGGTGTCCATTACACACAGTTTCAATTCGAAATGAATGAGTATGTGTATCGATATGAAGTGACCATTGAGCACTGTCATCATAGAGTTGTGGGTTTGACATAGGCTGTACTCTGATTGACTAACTACATCAGAGATGATCCTCCATACTAATGTTTATTACAATGTAAGCAGCAGATATGCCCAGATACAAACTTGAAATAATCGGACATGGAGGTGGTGTTGGATAAATCTCTGATACTCAAGGAAGACATACCCTCGGAAGGTACATACTGTCTGAAAAGCATTGCTGCTTACCATCAAGTTTTATGAGATCGTCAGGTTCTTCTTCTTTTGTCTTCAGCTTTGCACTCAACAATGGTAAAACAATTGGTAAAACTTCTGATGAACCAGCCACCATTTTACCCTGAGTGGGAGCAGATTAACAGAAAACTGTATAACACTTATGTTGAAAACAACTGTATTGGTATTGTCCATTAACGGCATTTAATACTTTTGATTAGTCCTACAATCTAATTTGAGGAAAACAATATTGATGCCATGTTCGATTTTCAAGAAGATTTTGAGGAGAAAGTTTTTTGATAACAGTAAATTTTATATGAAATTTATAGTAAGTCAGAGTTGATAGGATTTGAACAATGTCAATTCCAGGTGTCTACAATTTGGATTTGTGCTATTCCCGAGCATTGAACCAAAACATATTCTAGAGGGAGGTACATGCCTTTTACAGGCACAACATTATTAGTAGTGATTATTGTAATGGTACAAGTGCCTCAGTGATGAATATAATTATAGCATGTCAAGGGAATACATTTGGGTTTTAGCTTACCTCTTGTTCTAAAATTTCCATAAACTCACTTGAATCTTCAACATCTTGAATTTCTTTACTGTTTAAAAACATGAAAAAATGTGTTTAGCAACTTGGAAAAAAAAGATAAAAAGTGTGAATGAAACCTTACATTTCTGAGTTTCTTGTCAATATTCTTAAAACAAGTTAGATATTCACCTGGGACAGCATAATTGTGAGTATATGATGAAAAAAAGGAACATAAAAATCTATCTTGATGCAAAAATTTTAAGATATTTCTATTTTATTCAACTCTCACTCAGTAAGAATCTTCTATTGCAGTTTGATCTTTGAATTACTTTTAAATTGCTTTTGAAGATAGGATCAATCCATAACAGCTGGCTATTTACTTAATCTTGAAATTACAGCTTACCTAAGAAATAACTTAAAGAGCTAATCATATTCTACGCAGAGTATGTGTTAGTGGGCAACATGAGGCCCAGCATCAAACTGATAATACAATGGTATATAAAAGCAATAGTATATAAATATACCTATGTAGAACAACATTATATATCAAACAATCAGACAGGAAGTAGAATTCAGTGATTGTTAACAAACCTTGATGATGTTGAAACACGTGATTCACTAGTACTTCTACTGCCATATGCAGCAGCCGCTGAGAACAGAATACAAATCATTAGTACTGATAAAGAGGCCTTGCATAATGAACGATACATCTGACCTACACTTACATGCATGCTTTGCTTGGAATGCAGGACCATGGGAGAAAATGGAGGCAGCCGTGATTATTTCTCCTCTACCACGACCACGTCCTCTCCCCCTTCCTCTTCCTCGCCCACGGCCACTATCACGATCGTTGCTTCGACTTCGCCCATGTTGATCATTTGGGCTAGATGATGGGCCAGGCTTGATGAGAAAGATTTGTGATATAAACATTTTTCAAAACGCAATATCATTGGCATTATTTATTCAGGGCCCTTTGAGTTTTACAAATCATAACTTTTAAGGGCAAGTATGTGCATTTAGCATGCCATTAAGAGCTGTAGAACATGCATTCTCAGGCTTCATTGATTTAAATGTTTAAATAAGATTATGAACCGAGATAAAAATTTGGTTTGTACAATCAGTAAATTTGTGAAAATGTGTTGGATTAACATGTATAGACAACTTGGATTTTATGAAAAGCATCTAGACTGCATCATATAAATCAGGCAATACGGTGTGTAGCATGTTTGTTTTGTGGGAGGAGCATTATAAAATTTGTATTTTGCCTCTATTGCCCTCCAGTGAAATATGTTTTCATTCTAGATTTACCAAACAAGAAACTATTGACAGCAAGGTTGAAAATTACCATCTGCAAGCAAATTATTTTTAGATTCTCAACTTTTTGAGTTTGATAAACTTTAATTCAATCATTTGAAAGTAGGTAGTAACTTATTTCAAAAATAAGCAAATACTGATTTTGCATAAAAAGCTGATTTTGCGACATGCAGTATCTAATTAGTAATAAGGAAATTGTAAATGTTGAAGCATAAACTTTAAATTGGATATCGAAAGTTAACAAACATAATCAGAGTTTCAAAGGATTGATCGATACTTACTTCATTGCTGATCTTTGGACTGAAAGCAAAATTTCAAAAAATATGATAAATAAGTGATCACCATAAAACCTTGAGAAACAAGCAGGTCTGACTTGTTTTAAATTAGAAATATTAGTAATGCCATATTAATTTTTTTGCGTTGTCTATGTTTAAATAGATGATTTGATGGGAATTATGACATCATAAATAGAATGTAGCAGAAATAACGGAACTTTTTCCTGTAGATTTTGTCATAAGATCAAATGTAAACTTTTAGATGCCCTTCCGTATCTTCCAATTGCCTCAAAATGATTGACGCATGATATACAAACGATCACCTTTAAAATAGTATAAATAGTCTTGCAAATGAGAAATAAGCTAACATGTGAATCAATGCCCATGTGCGGCATACAAAAATTGATAGAAACAATGTCAGTAGAAACCAGTGATGGAAGTCAACAAATCATCTCAACTTGTACATGTAACCATAACTTCTCAATTGTCTTTTCCTAATTATTTTTATCCTTCTGATCTTAAGTGATTTGCATGATAAAATGCAATAAACTTGATACTGGTGTTCTGTCTGAATTTTGATGTGCCTGCTTGCCGAGCCGCAAATTGATTGATGAAAAATTCTATGAAAGCCTTAGGTTGAAGTCTTCAGCTAGGAGGGCGATCATAGTTTTGTTAAACTATGAATGTACCATGATTTCTACATACAATGATTGAATTTTTTTTATTAAGAGCTGGTTATCTGTGTATCCTACATAATTGGCTAAACGGTTCGAAGTCTAAGAAACTCACCTTGGTTTGACACTTGGACGTGATGGAATATTTGGAGTGAAGGTTCTCTAAAAAAGGAAGCATTTATAATGACCAGAAATCATGATCTAATTCTGATTTCTTTTTCCTACCTTATCTAGATTATTATTTGATGATCAGGTGATTATTCAGGTGAACAAAACCGATTAAATTTGCATCAAATAAAGTCACACTTCATAAATATTGATTTAGAAATGGAATAAGATGTAGCATGGCACAATTGAAAAGCCTGTTGTATTCAAAGGTCAATAAACATCAGACGGTCCCCTATTACTTCATGAGACTCTTTTTATACAGTGAAACTATAACAACCAGGTAAGGGATTGATTAATGTTGACCACTTTAAAGAGTTGGCATTTAGGTACAGGTTGAATTGAGTGAAAACTAACATTTGTAACTATCACAATTGACTAATTGGAGATAGATGGCTGCCTCGTAAGGTAAACTTTATGCAAATGTTTCATTGTATATTGATGGTTGCTAATCTATGCTGCTGTTACTCTTTGTCGACAAATGGAGAAAGTTTAAGCCTTGGAAAACAGTTTAATCCTCAAAACAATGAAAACACGAGACCAGTGGGACTCGAACAAGGACTTTCTTAATCTTATCAAACCCTTGCATTTCCAGTTTTAGAATTAATTTGTGTTAGAATATATGGTCTACCTTTGATGCACCAAGAGTGAGATCCCTTGAAGGTTTCAACGAGGGTAGTCGCGTAGTGCTAAAATTCAAACGTGGTAGCTTATCAAATAGGATAAAGAAATCAAGCTACTTCATTCAAGAGATTAGCTAAGAAGAAATCTTGACTCATTGTTCACTTCAAGACGCTTGTTAAATTGGATGTCCTATGCTTTAGTGTATTGTAGACCTATTTCAAGGAGATAAACTTACGTTTTGCTAACATCATGTTGTATTTAAATTCATGAAATTTTGTTGCACTGAGATTCAGTTTTATATGGTTATTATTCAAATAGAATTATATACAAATGTGTTTGAGATCAGATTTCCAACAGTGAAATATGATGTAGTTTCTGTACACACATGATGGTAAAAATAATTATCACTGCTCAAGGTGACTATTTGTAAAGTAGGCCTATGCAAAACAAACTATCTTCAAATTACCTTGCAGTACCACTAGCGGATCCCTTCTTCGATAGACCTATAAAAGTTTGATAACAAAAATCGTCCAAATCTGTGCAGTTGTGCAATTCAACAGTGAGGCTTCAAGTAGAGATTTTTGATAAAGCAACGTTTGCTTGATGAAACAAGACGTCTTATAGGCCTTTAAAACCTAGTTTCATTCTACAGGTACGCGAGAGCAGTGTGTGAAATGAAAATTATCCAAACAAGCAGTCACACATTCTACTGTCAACAAGATAAAAATGGATATTTTTCAAATCAAAAATTGAGATTTTTCAAGACAAGACTTGAATTCGAAAATATTTGACATTATTATATGACTCATTGAGTATCGTTGTTTACACGGATGAAGGATGACAATCTATTTGTGAAGTGGATTTGAGCCTATTTATCAGGTAAACAATGGACTAAATTTTCATAGTTTTGAAGTTTTTTGCAGATAATTTGTTTAGTGAAAACAATAGTAACAAACAATTGCATAAAGAAAAAATGACCTACTATATTCTAGAAAAGCTGTCAAGCATGCAGCCAAAACAACAGAAAATTCCAATAATCTATGCTTATTGACTTATGAGAGGTTGCAGGCCTAACTTGATTTTTGAAGATAGGCTACAAAATACTTGAGGGTCTTCTTTAAAGTGTATATCTCGGCTATAGGGTTATGACGGATTTGGATAGAACTATTTTTTTTTATCCGTACATGTTTCTGTTGCGTTTTCGCATAGCGCGACTCCTTCCTATCCAAAAATCAGCTCAAACTT
>JANVCG010052337.1:0-19665 GCA_025505365.1 Haliclystus inabai
TGGGGCTATATAGTACCATTCACAGACCAGTAACATATTACTTTCTTATCATGCAAACCCACATATTTGTGAAAATTAATTTTAAAATCATTGTGAACAAATTGTTAAATTGTTCAATGCGGATCAAAATATTTTTAAAGATTTACTAACTTTGGCATTTCGTATGTCTCCGTCCATGTATTTCTTTGTAATAGAGCACAAGCTACCTCTTAGTAATCGTTTGCGTTCAATGATACCTTCTCAAATGGACTCAAAAGCATCGATTACTTGTATAAGAGGTCTCTAAGGCGTTTCGTATCTGTAAAACCTAAATTATCTGATGACCTTAGATGTTTTGAAACGATACTGACAATTAATAGACCCATCGATGAATTAAAATGTTACTTTCTGTGATTGAATTGCATGTATTTATATGTATAAATGCTTTAATTTCTTCTAATAGTTTTTAAATTGTTATGATGCGGCAAAGACAACTGCTGACGATATATTCAAATTGCAACGTGACTCAATTAGCAATTTGTACAGTAAGGTTAGTGTACTACTCTCAACTATTGCTTGATTAAATGTTAATGATTGATGTAATATATTTCTATCCACGCGTACGAATCGTAGCTACCTCGAGGCAAGGCTATAGTCAGCGTCAGGGTATGAGAAACGATTTTCCATGCAAATGGGTAGTGCCCCATGCTTCTATTTATTGATGAATCCTATATAGATAATTGTATGATTAAGCGTGAGGCGAGAAATTTAGAAAAAATTACATTTGAAAGCACGAATAGATGCCTAATAGCAGCTTAGTAATTAGCTTCGAATGCAAATCATATTTTGTGATTACTGTTTTCCAAATGAAATGAAGCAGTTTGAATTGCAAGATACCTTTTCAACAACTGTTCGACACAGAGGACCACAAATCTGGGCGGTGTTGGGTGGTGTAACCCCCCTTTGATTTAACTTCATTAAAAAGTCGTCCTGGTCTTGTTTTGTTTTATTAGGGTGAAGGTCAACCAACATGAGATTTCTGACTACTGTGTTACGTTGTGACAAAGTAACAGTGGAATCATTCAAATTGGAACGATGTCACTGACCGGATGTTTATGATAAAGCTTGGCATGTTTGTTTTGTATCATTTTAAAAAGGGCTGGCGCATTTATAATTTATGAAAATGTAAATAATTGATCATTGTTTATGCCTTCATTTGTATTCAACGACCCATTTGTCAGTGCAACAATATGCCTGCAATATTCAGTAACGTGATTATCTATTATATACCTACCTGATTATTACGACCAATCTTATCACAGTAATAAAAACCGTTGTAAACAGTTTATGGTATAACTTATCAGCAGGCCTCCATGTTCAGTTATGTGATAAAGATGAGAGAATGAAACTATAATGGACAATTCGTTCATAAACTCACCAACTGCTCCATCTATTTGTTGAATAGATAAATGAGATCAAACACTGGAAATGTATCATGCTAAATAACATCCTTACAGTTGTTGAACGCTAGTCAGTGCTTGTTGACAATCACAACTAGATCTACCTTAAATAAGTTTGCTTAACAAAAATTAATTCGATTTCGTTTAAAGTTTCAAATTCAAATTGGAGGCTACTATAACTTTGCTCTTTTCAAAGGAAAATGACCTGATAACCTAGCCTTGCGACTCTCAGAATACTGGGTTTTTTATTACCTCTCTAGTGGTATGATACTGTTTACTACCCTTCTATAATCGTTCCATAAACTTTGAAAATTAAAACTGCATCAGTTGGTATTTTAAAAATACAGCAAAGGAAAACAAAGCCTTTTACCAAGCATGTGAAAATCATTGTACCACCATATCAATTAAGCCATAGGAAAAAAAACTATATATTCAACCGTACATTATGATGTTTCATCGTTTGCTGTCCAATCCAAATCGTAGCTTATTGAAATTGGTTTAAGCATCTCATCAAGAAGCAATTGCTTCGTAAATATTATCAAATCATCCCCGAAATAACATCAAATGTATGTTTTAGTTTATTTGGTTTATCGTATCTTTTGATCTTAAATGTCGTCAGTCGTCTAAAATAAATCTATGTTAATGAATGTTCGACTTTCCCTTGGAATGAATTAGGTATTAATAGCTACTATCAATTTAGAAGGCCACACCCTCAAAACTATTTAACAAATCTGAGGTATAAGCGGGGGTATAAGGAATTCTGCTAGCCTGAAATCCCTTTGTAGTTGTTATGTAAGTTCTGCCATGAAAATGTCCAGTAAAAAAGTGCTAGCTTCAATAGTTCTCACCTGATCATTTTGCAAAAGTTAATGCGTAAATACAATGCTTACTTCGCTAAGGCATTGTACAACATGATTTGTCAAGGAAGTAACTATGAAAATGTAAAGCTATTCAAATGTTCGGAATTGCAACAAAGTAAAAGTATCGTATTAGCAAATATTGCAATTTCGCAAAAATGTAAAAAGAAGCAAGAAATCAGAAAGCAAAATAATTTTTCAGAGAGAAAAGAAACAGACATAAACAGGTACGTTTCAATAACCATCATGGTTTGCTTACCCTTGTCTTGTTGCAGTTTGAATTCATTTTCAAATGTCAATAATGATACATTTTTATTAGTCAAATTTCAAATATGTGCTAAAATGGATTTGAACTAGTTCGAGGCTACATAAGACTAATAAGAAAATCATTTTCAATTTAAGAAAAGAATTCTCTACACCAAAGGAAATGCCCCAAAAGCTCTTGGCATCGTCTCAGTTTACCTACTGACATAGATAAATCCAAATATAGAAGACGCTTATCAGTAATTTTTGACTCATGATCAATTTGTTGATGACATAGTCGATATATCTGATTGTATCAATTGAATTTTTTTGACATTGATGCGTGAATAAGAGCAGGATTATTTTAAGCAAAAACAGGATTGAAAATATTTTAGTTTTTGTTTACTTACTCTTTTGTTTTTAGCGCATTTTTCTTAACTTAATTAATCAATGCAGCTGAGTATGCAGACACAACAAAGGAGAAATAAACAGCGCCATTTTAATAAGAATAGTCCGCAAAATTTCAGAGGCAATTTGCTTATTGAACAAAATGAATGGACAACAGTTTGTAGAGGTGTATTTTCTTTGAAGAAAGGTATATCATGAGTTTAGCTGACTCTATCAATTCTAAGAATAGCATAATTCCATTCACTGACCTTAACTACAGGGATACTTCAGTATATAGTAATTCTGGAATGTTGCTTCTGTACAAGCGACACACAACATGAAGAGAAAGGAATAATTCTAAAATAGTGCTCAGCTATTATTGGCATGGCTTCAACCCTTAATTAATATAATATCCACATTATTTTCAATGTGGTTGAATTTGAGGGCTCAGTCCGAACCAATTAAATCATCCAATAAAATAATGTAGATGTCTGTAATATTTACTATCAACCCCCTCAGTGTCTATATCAAAGGTGATATTAAGATGATGTCACAATCTATATTTATTGTTTACGTTGGCGTTTCATATGTTGTTGTTTTCCTCAAGCTTACTACTGTTGAAAATCTAAACATAGCTTTTTTAAGACCATTCTACGACATCATTTTACAAATATATTATAAGATCTCAGATGCTATTGAATCTTCAAATTGCTAAACGAAAACTAATCCTTCCAAAAAATATTAAATGTATGTTTTTCATTTATCAGCTATATATTGCTCTCTATCGCTTTCTTGGCAGGGTTAAAAGAAACTAAAAAGAAACGCTATGTCATCAAATAGAAATCCAGGCCATATAGGTGAAATCGAAACCTGATTTGTCTAAAGAACAATGCAACTCAACGTAAACAATGGTTCAAGTGAACATACCCAGATCAGAAAAATTAAGTCTGTGTCTGAGTGCAAAAATATCAATTAAGATGTAAATATATATGACAAGACATTATTCTGAATTGTAACTGTGTTGGATAAGTAGTATAAAACATGATGTAGTATTTCAATCGAATTAACCTTGATGAAAATAGGTTATTAACATTAAATACAGAATCGAATGATAAATCGTATGATCATATTGTGACCACATCAACAAATCAAAAGTCGTTCAAATGAAACAATAGACATTCATAAGATCGATGGACGGTGTTTTGGCATATACATTACCAACGGCATGACTTTGTAAACAACAAACACAAATGCATCCGCTCTATTTGTTTACTGTTGTAAGAAGGTACTACCAAAAGCTTGAACCAAATTGCCTACGCAGTCTGAAAGAATTATTGGCTACATAAAGGTAATTTTTCGAATCTGGAAGTGAAAGCAAAATTATTTTGTCAAAAACCAGTAATTTTACATGAGGAGAATAACTTCACATTGCAAAAGAGTTTGAAAATGTGCTGATAAAATGCTAATGAAAATTGTCGGATTTTGCAGAATGAAGCTTTATGCATGCTTAGTTTTGACTTTATGTGCATTTGTTTTGCAAACATATGCAGAAGTTAGTCCTAATGGGTAAGCAATTCTATAATCATAATCTTATTGAATATTTGTAACTATTTCAATGCAGTTTCTGCTGAATTAACTACCACGTGTGCTCACACTCTATTCTGTTGCAATTTAATTTTGAAATTTGCTACCAATGACAACTCTCTGTTGCAAAAGTTGAGTCACTTAATACATAAAGTCATTTCAATCTTAAGCAATGATGCACTGATTAGTAATAAAGAACTTTTTACACATAGCATTTTAATATAAAAGATAGTACCAAAAAGGCAAGATTGCCTTTTTGTTCAATCGTTTAAGCTTTTTATTAAGGTATGAAGAAAAAATAATCCTGCAAATATTTATTAATTAGTACAATACGATAGAATTTGCATAATGGGTAAAAGATATTGAAATGTTTCAGCATGCATCGTTTTTATATGTCTAAATAACTGAATAAGAATCTGTTTTTCCTTCGTAGATATGGTGTTTGCTCAACCACTGTCTATAGCATACGTTACAAAACTGCAGTCTTACATCGCAACATTACTCAGAATTATACAACATGTTGCAGATGGCTTTTCAGTACGTGTACACATAATTGCATAAAAACAAGGTAAGACCATGTAGATCTATGTTGAGATCTACATCATAACAGCTGATGCCAATTTTTGACTTTGACAAATCCATGGCGTATTGGATTTCACTTATAGGTATGTAAGTGCATGAATTAGATGTGACTAGAATGTTATGTCGTTAAATGACAGGTATTTTTAAAAAAATCAGGTATATTAAATTCTAAATAATTCCACAATATCCTTTGTGAATAGCTTTTCTTATGTGCAGCTGGAATATATAAATAAAAGAAATAAAAATATGTTACTTCCCATTACTAAGTCAATATTTCTATTTCGTCTCCAATATTGGTATTTATGTAATTTTGTAATTACATCAAATTCTTGCATTTTGGTATTACCTTTTTGAGGAGTTTGTTGTTTGAATATGTGATCAAGAAAAATACTCTGCAGCCCTTATTTGTTTGAAATAGCCATAAATTGTAGCTCCAGCAAAACGCAGAATACGATCTTGAACCTTCCCTTGATATGAGATTTATCAGGGCAACGAGAAACACGTATTGGCTTTAGCTGTGAGATGAGCAAGGAATTGCTTTATTAAATTTTCTGAAACACTAAAGCCTTATTTCAGATTTATCTTTTTACTACGACCGGTTAAGCCATTTAGCTTATTTTCACCGAAGTGGGTTCACATGTACATAACACATAACAGTAGCATTGCGTGTTTTTATGACCGGGTGCCCTCAACAACTGATCCGAAATAAGATTTTGACTAAATTTAAATGAATATGAATTTGCTTGAATAAAAAAGCTATTAAAATCAGTATTTTTGAAACAGTGGAAAATCCTGATATGTAAACAAGTCGTGTGAACATCAGATAAGGGTATCGCAGCATGGTATATTTTAACGTTAATTCCAAGTTCAATCCAATAAGGAGAGTAGTTTTACAATCACCACCTATCGGTCTTTGACAAGTTGATACTAAATGCAAGAGGATGGTATCATGCTAGTCAATCGTTTGTAGCATCTCATCATTAAATTAATCTTTCTCAAAGATTGAACCATGTTGTGTACCATTTCATCATTGAATACACTTGTTCTAATTTTGTGGCAGCATACATAAACCATGACAAAAATTGGATCATTAGCAATATTAATACAATTCTTTGTGATTTAGAGTACATGCTGTACCATATTACAAATCAGTGTCTCAAGAAGAAACCTCATTAATTTACAATTGCTGCAGTGGCTGGCTAGCTTCCAACACTGAATGTATACCAGGTATTTAACTAATATGAATTTGTGCAAGTATCTTTGGTAAAAATGTAAAAATAATCGTAGCAGGTCAATCAAATTAGATAAGATTATTTTACTTGGCCAATGAAGATTTTTCAAAGCATGCTATGCTAGCAAGATATGTGCAGTTTTCATTATACAGGAAATCCACTTGTAATTACTGTAAACACTTTTGATGTGAATCGAAATAAATTGAGACACACGCACCCTCAGTTATTGAGGAAATAAAGCATCGCCTATCTATATAAAATATATTGCAATCGTCTCCTACGTATTTTTAATCCGCTTGTAAATTTTCAACCTTCTAAACATGCTTTCATGTTTTCGAGCTATGTATGTACTATTTTGTGAATAACCATTGGTATCGTTCAGTTGGTATTTTATCAATAAGAATTGAGATTGTGAAATCGAGTTCATACTTAAAATTTCCGTTGTGTGTATTTCAATGTTTGTACGGCTCTCTTTCAAACGATACTACTGAAGGGATGATATCAAAAATGTATCTCTAGAAAGCCTTGGTATCTGTGAGTGTTTTTAGCTTCAAATGGTTCGCTAAAATTTTTCCTGCTTCTTCTACACCAAGTCAAACATTAAATGTTGTATCACAGACATGATAAAACCGAAAAAACGATATCACTGGCGCACATCCAGTCAAGAGAAGAATCTATTGTTTGTTGGATTCAAATATGTAGTTTGACTTCTGAATGATGATTATGCTAAGATGAACGGGAATTGTGCTTCTGCCAAAGAAGAAATTAGCGACAGTGTTACTGCTTCGTATAATGTGAAAACATACACGGCAAATTGTGTGCAAATAATTTTCCTAATTTAATTTTCTGAAATTTCGAAATGTGAGCTAAAAAGATGTCTGGAACACTTGCCTGTCTGGCGGGCTTCCAATATAGCCGCTATAGGGGATGTGCCATTTTAAAAAGGTATCAATTTTGAAAAATATCTGCAATTTTAGGGTGTCAAATTTTGAAAAAAATGCCCCCCTTGATGTGAATTTTGTATATTCCCTGCTGTGAAGTACCAAATCCAGCTTTGTTGTACTAAAAAACTTCTATGAAGGTTTCCAGCCACCCATTTGAATCAAAAATTGCGGGAATTTGGAAATGTCTGCAATTTCAGGGTCTCTTTCAGGCAAAACACAAGAAAACTGTGCAATTCTAGGATACAGTTGAAATTTTGGAAATGACACACCCCTGTCTGAAAAGTATGGTAGTACCCCCCCCTCCCTCCTTGATGGCATGTGTGAAAAATCAATGCGAATATGCTATACTGCGGATTGTCTTTTTCCATCGATTTATTTTTGATTGAATGCCCGTGTATAAGCAATAAATTGCATTCGAAAACTGCTAGTGGAAGCTGCAGCGGTCTGTCCACATGTAATATGTACCATACATTTACATTAAACTTCAACATCAAATGCAGATGCAAAATTGTAATAATGTGATTTTGATGTTTTAATTCATTGTCTAATGTCTATCACCGACTCAATTTGCCAATGATACACTCAGGAATTTCGATAATACAGTATAGAAATTATAAAGCTAGAAAAAGCCCCTTTTCCAGGCAGATTCTATTAAATTTGATTGCTTTTGCCAATTGCCTAGTACGTAGAGAATGGATGAAATGAGATTTAAATGCTTCTATCCTACCGAAAACATGTTTTTGAATTTATATTGAATGGATTCTGTTTTTCAAACTAGACTGTCGTTTATAGATGATGAGCTGGATCATAGTCCTTAAAAGAATGTTTTTACCTGAGTGCAATGGTTAATGCTTTGGACAAAACAATGATGTATTGTTAAGGGTAAAGTGGAGTCTGTAATGAAAACGGGAATACATTATGCTGTACCTCCTAATATAGGCTAATGCATGGTCATACTTTATGACATGAGTTTGGTCCAAAAAGATTAGGGGTATAGATCAAACCATTTTTGATGGGTGGAAGGTTGCTTTATGAAAAGATTAAGGATCCTTTTGAGCTCTGTTGCTAAATTGATAACAGGTCGATTTGAAAATCAAGCAATCTGATTGGTTTCGATGCAGGCAATATAGCTTTATTGACCAGTGGAATGATCTTCAACATTCCCAGAATAAAAATGGAGACTTCAAAATTCTATGTCGATAGATCTGACGTAATAGAGAAATAGAAGAGAATATTGCAATCAAGAAAGCAAAAATTGAAAGCAAATCATCTACAACTCTGTTTTGCTGCGTTTTCATTTCGATAGACCGATGGCCTTGTTTCCACTATTGTTCCTCTCAGGCATATTACACAAGACAGTATTTGCATTCAATAAAATCTAATTTACTATTGTTTTGATTGTGAAATACATCTCTGTCATAATGATGTTAAATCTAAATTTCAACAAATTCAAATTATTCTTAATGCTCAACAATCTTTAGAATATGTACATTTGCTATTTCTTTTTATAAATCACTTGAGAATGACTGAATTAAATTGACAAAAACCGTTGTTAAGACTTTATTTAACCATTATGTTATACAAAATCTATACCCCTATATGTATAATAGCGCGGAAAACTTAATCATGCTTACAATTTTTTGTGCTTCCATTTATCATTATCGCTATGTCTATTATTTCCCAGAATAATCACGTCCAATTTTGACAAAAATACATACATACATACACACAAATATTGAAAATAGCTGGCTTTGGCATTGTCAACGTGCTTCTTTATTTGTTTACTTCATAGATGTACAAAATGAGCAGTGGATTGAAAGGCATAAACTTTCATTGACTTTCGGAATAATTGGGTCCGTTGTCTCCATCGTTCTTATATTCACTTGCCTGTATTTTAACATATGTGGAAAGACAAAAAATAGTAAGTACTTTCGAGCAATTTCTTATCAGTAATTCAGTAAGTTGTTCTAGATTTTTGTAGCTGATCGATTATAGAAGCTTCTTGAACCTGCCATGCATGACTTATTTGATGCGCAGACTATACAGCTATAGCAATTTAAATGTAATACAGTTTTACATGAATTTCTATCGGAAGGTTTTGAATTTTCCAGAACGCTACTGACTTTCAACTGTGAAGCATTTGCTTTGTTGTAAATACTCAAATTCAGTATGCTGAATCAATGAAGTTAATTTAGAACTATGTGTTTCCTTTCAATTAAAACTATCTTGCTATATTAAGTCAGGTTTGTTGAAGTCACTTATGATTTAATCACTTGAAATACGTAATATGTGTCAACATGCAAGCCAAGACAATTGATACAAACGTGAAACTTATCATACCCTGGATATTCGGTCTTTCGCAGACCTAGATTTACTAAACGAGATCTATTCACCAAAAACAAGTATTGGGGAGGTTAATTGTTCTCTGATGCAATGCATAGTATTCCTGCTTTTCGAATACATGTATAAAGGTTATCCTATTCGAACGTTTTTCCAATTCTATATAATTTAATGTGTACTGCAAATTCTATCAAAATTAGCATCTTTGCGAAGGATATGCAAAGTAATATGAGCACTTTAGTCAATAAACACAAGGCAAAGTCTCTAGTAGGAACAGCTATGACTTATTTTCGATGATGTAGACTGACTGATTAATCTTTTGTTAAGGATATCAATCTTTTAGTATTGAGTACTATGCTGTATAAGGCAAAGATGGTAATAAGCTTTGATACAAGCAGATCAAAAGAGATCTCCTTTTGGGAGTAAATCGAATTGTACCTCTTCCGTATAAGTTTAGTATCAATTTACAATCCTTGTCAAATGAATCACATTAGTAATACTCTGCAAGTGCATGTTTAAAATGTTCTTGAATTTTTCTCTATAATTGATAACGAGAACTAAGTAAACTACATATTGCCTGAATCTATTCAATACTTCTGATTCGCTTTCTAGATAACACAACTACTAATGATACTAGCCACTCACAGCCGAATTTGGAAGACATTTCGTAAGTAAATCGAAAAGAATATAAAACATACATCAATGATCATTTGAAGATATCAAATGAGACTTTTAGATGCGATGAAAGGTTGCTTTGACTGATAATACAATAGAAATTTTGAATAGTGTGATGGTTCCTTGTTTAGCATGTAGTATTCATCATCATCATCATCATGTGTCTTTATTCAAAAAAAAATTAAATAAAGAATACTCGTGTAAGAGGCACGGTACACAGTGCACTAATATTACACGGTTGCATACATAAAATATTAAAATTAAAAACAAAATTGAAGGTTAGAAGTATAACAAAAGTTACATGTATGTTATAATCTGGTTTATCATTAAAGTTACGTAATCGAAATTTAAAAATAGACAATGTGTTACTCTCAATCATTTCAAACGGGAGAGAGTTCACTTGTGGACACTTTTTACAGGTTATTCGATTATTTTAAATTCCATTAATGGAGCTATATCCTGAAAGTTTACATGTATTCATGCAAATTCCTCTCTTCCTTTCTACATAGTTCCCGGGAGATTAGCTTCCACATATCGGCTTACAGGGATCTTCAAAATATCGAATGATGGGTTTTCATGTTTGAGAAAATATTGGAGGATGAAATTTAGTTAAACAGCTATTGATCTCATCTCCAATTAATGCAGTTCTACTGCAACTTTTAAATATTGTATATTGCTTTTCGTGCCACGTTAGCTTAAATGTTTTCTTCCGGGTTTTCTCTCTACTGCAATTGGTAGTACTTATGAGTTTTGAATGCCAATTTGTGTAGATTTTTTTGACAATGTCTTTGATCAAATCGTTTGAATCGAATTTTACTTTGTAGCTGAATACGTGAGTAGTCCCAATTCATATACACCAAAATTGTTCCATGCCCTTCCATTCTTTCAATCTTTATCAGGCCACCTAACAATTCAAATATGCTGGAGCAGAGAGGAGCATTTACCGTGCAATCCAACAATGAAGATCAATCTTCTACATCAGGTGTTCGTCCTGCATCATTCGTTGGAAATTATGATAGATTGATACGTAATCATTACATGGAGCGATCGATGATACCAGAAGAAAACTCTGATTATGAATAGTGAGTAGAGATTCTCCTTATTGTACACAAAAGCATAATGCCATTTCAGACTTGAATTGTTTTGCGTCATAGGCAGACTAATAATCAAGTAGGGATACATGAAAGAGGAAAGTTGTTTATGATTATCACCTCCCTGACCTCACCTAATGTACAGTCCTCGCCAATGTTTCCTATGTCAGGTTTTCGCAACATATTCCTCGTGCTTTACCAATAATCGTTTTAATGTCTTGGAAGCATTCACTTGTCAATGCTGCCTGCAGTTGAGAACTAGGTGTGACTTTTATTTTATCCCTGTGCGTTCATCTTCCTGCACTTTTCCATACAATTAATGAATCTGCTTCGTTCAAGTCTGCTCATTATTAGCCTTGTTCGGCAATGCCCTATTGTTGCGTTGCACTTCACTGACATAGGGCCTTGCAATAATAGTGGGTTTAAACTGATGCGTTGGACGAAGTGAAAATACTGTTTAACCTCTTTTATACTGCTTTAAAGCACCTTACAATAACAAAAACGCCATGAAATGCAAGTCTATTGTCATTGTGAATGTTTTCATGTGGTATTATTACATGTATTTTACAAATCATACAGCGATAATGAAATTGATAATTTGGAGCCAATAGCTTAAGTTTCTTTTGCTTTCAAATTTTGAATTCCATTCCAACCTTCCTCAAAAAATAAATGCCAACAAGCTCATACACTTGAATTTGATATTAACATTTTTATCAATAAATAACTCGAAGGTTTGTTCCCTTCGTTTCCGAAACATTATTTTGAGTTTCTTTTTGACTCCGTTGACACCGATCGAAACGATCGCATAAGCACAATAAAATCTTGTTTGGCAGGCTCGTGTGAACATTATCTTGTATTGTCCAATCATGAGAAAGCATGTCACACTACGCAATAGCAGCGTCATTACTGCTTGACTGTGATTGATCATTTCGATTTTCTGAAATGGCGCATCAGTTTCGAACAAGAAATTTTCCTAGGCCCTACATTTAGCGAAGTGGACGTAGCGGAACAGAGGCCTGGTGTCTAGGCTATCTCATTATGACTAACAGTCTAGGGCAGTAGAGAATTAGCACAATGTAAGCTGAACAAATCGGATGCAAAACTACTCTGTGAAGTGCTGTTGAGGCAGCCAAAAAAGTAATTATTTTTACTTTTTTTATGTTAGTGTTTCTGATGTCATCCAAAACCTTGAAGTGAGCAACCTACAGAGCAGCACTGCGCCAAGTATAGCTGCCTACGACGATTGCATTTTTTAATTTTTAAAATTAAGCAAGCCTCTTTCGTAGTATCTTCATATCATTGTATCCATAAACCTGATAAGATGATCAGTATAGTGCTATATTCCATTACCAATGACAAGCTCGTATGGTTAGTAGGAGGCTCACTGCTGAGAAGAAGTAAAAATTTGTATAACTTTTGCATTTCAAAGTAAATCTTTTAATGGAAATCCAATCGCAATTTGGAATATTTCAAGCTTTTAGTGCCTGAATAGAATTTATTGATTTAGGCATTTAATACCATACCCTACTGTAGAATATTTGAATCCAAGTATAATCAATAAGCTTAAGTCACCCGCAAAAGTTGATAACATGCTAGCATATAATTATTTTAAATGCACACCGATAGCCAGCTAATTTATAAGTAATTAATATTTGGAATCCAATAAATTTTATTACGACATGTGTCATATTTAGCAATCTCAACATCAAAATTGTACCCTTATGTGAATCATTATTTTCTACCAATTTGATGCTGTAATTTTCGAATGTCTTCGGTTCTGCTTTTCGTGTTCGTAGACTTTCCATGCTATCTGAATGTGCTAAATCATAATGGTGTCTATTTAAATGGTAACCTCTTCCGCTCTTCGTCTCTGTACATGTTTCTAGTGACGAGACATGTGATATACGTGTAGCAAAACCTGCGTGTAACGGCAAGGAATGAGATTGGAACAGACCGCTATAACTTTATACAAGAAAGACATTCAATAGAAGTTTGGATTTGTAACAACATATAAATTAGTGACCATTCCAGACAGGGAATTGCTCTATTAAGGGCGATCTCCCTATAAGCAGATTAGCCCTTTTCACAATTTGTGCTAAACATGGATTAGTTTGGTTGTGTTCAGAGTGACGACCTTCCGAAGGCTGCTTTATTTACAGTGTTAAAGTAGATTAGGGTCGAACCCATGTCAAGCCGAGTCTAATCGGCTCGTCACATGCAAATGCGGGTAAAATTGTCCGACGTAATTTATGTTAGAGTTTAAAGTAGCGATGTCGTTGGTGCTGGATTATTCTCTGCCTACGAATGATTTGTTTATTTGCAATATTTACACTTATAAATAGAGAAATTAGGAGACTTGATTTGAAATATATGTCCGTAGAGAAGATAGAATTCATTAACGATAATTTGCTTATTTTGGGTAAAATTCAACTAAATTTGCTGGAGTGTCGAAGACCGTCCCAGATTCGACCTTAGTTTGCGTTCGCACCTGAACTAGCCCCGGGTCATAGTCTACTCATGCTCATGTAGTGAGTTGAAACTAACCAGTGTTGAGGGACTTCGTCAATTACAGTGAAATCGTGGTAGTATTCAGTGGTGTATTTCAAGCTAAATTATTATTTAAAAATCCAGTATTGACACTATATAGCTTTTAAAACCACACATGAAGTAAGATACATGCGTATAGATTCTACTGTCAAATGTTTTGTTATAAAATATCAATCAAAACTTAAATCAGAAGGAGTTTTGCTGCCTGAAGTAGCTAGCTTTGAGGGACTTTGTCAACAACAGCAAAACCACGGAGAATTTCAATGTGAACGTAAATCTGAGGGACTTTTATTTTCTAAAGTAAGTTTGAAACTCTTGGTCAACAAAGGCGAAACATCGATTGTTTTCAATAACATTTTGCCAACTAAATTAAGATTTAAAAATATATCAAGCAGACTTATGTTCCAGAATCATATGTTGATGGCTATATATCTACCACAGTAGCTAGCTTCAAGGTGAAATGTTCATAAATTTGCAGATAAAACCAAATGTTCGAGGTCAACAAGTCTACAGATCCAGCGCGTTCATTGCAGCACACAAAGAAACTGGTTGTTCCATAGCAGAATAAATAAGATCACTACATACATATATACAGTAGTTACATGATGATTTTATGATGAATAAGCTGGACCCAGATAATTGTAAATTTGGAAATTTTGCATCAGTTTTAATGTGACAGTAGAAAGCAAAAAACGTATATCTCCCTTTTTAGATAAAGCTGTGAAAGCATATTATGGACCTCATTCCATTCAAGACAGCTTCTGTTTCAGCATAGACGTTATAAGAGACTAAAAGCGCAGGCAGCGTTCAAGGTGTATCTCGTATCTAGCCATAATGGTCTCCGTTGACGCAACTACAAACTTTCAGCCGAATCTCACCCTAATTGAAAATACTGATTTTGGAACTAATGATATTACTTTTCTGCACTAAAGTGTAAGGTACCTGAAACGAGCACGGTACAACAATGCCTATTAACGCATTGCAGCATAGACGCACAATTGGAGCATTCAATTGTCTCAAAACTTACAAAACCTTGAAAACACTGAACGAGATATCACTTCTCAAATATCTAAGAAAAATAATCAACTCTATCACTTTCTTATCAGCGATACTTGCACTTATCCTGTTGCCATTAAATTTATTTCCAAACGTACGAAGTCCATCTTCTACTGTAGTCCCGTTTTTCATAAACATTTGTCCAAGTTACTTGTCACTAGCAGCATTAACATTACTACAGCTGGATATTTCACATCACTTTTTTCCCTGCATTCCTTCTAATTGGAATCTCTGGTGACATTAGTCTCAATCTTGGTCCACTTCCTAATGTAAATGCAAAACACTCCTATGCGAAAAAAATATAAATCTAGTGTTATCTGCTGGAACTGTAACAGCCTGAGGGGAAAAGTAGATGAGATTGATTATTCTTTTAATAATTGCGCCAAGCCAGCAGTTATCGGACTATGTGAAACCAAACTTAATGAAACATTGAAGAACAAACAATTCCATATCGACAGTTACCATATGATTTGACGTGATCGCCCGAACAGTACTGCTGGAGGTGGTCTGCTATGCTACATACGCGAAGGCTTGAAATATAAAAGATTGAATAATCTTGAAAGTGATTCAATCGAAGCTATTGAATTAAAAGTCTACATCCTAAATAAACCCAACACAATTATTTTGGCTTATTGACCGCCACAGTTCTTTTTCGATGAATTGAGACATATGATTGAAGTTGCAACAGAGACAAGATGAGATTATATAGTCATGGGAGATCTTAATTGCGATACCAGTGGAAATACAGCAAACATTATTGGTCGACATCACATCCAGTCATTTATGGATGACTTCTCCCTAATCAATTTGATAGATAAGCCTACCAGACCTGTCTCCAGATCACAAATTGACGTCATTCTTACTTCATGTCGCAGCAATTTCGACAATGTAGAGGTTATCACTACTGGTGGCTCTGACCATAGTTTCTGTGTTGCAACCGTCTTAAAGAGAGATATCTGCAAACCTCCACCTGGATTGATACACTGCCGCCAAACAAAGAGCACTGATTACAAGCTACTTAACGAGGATATCGCAAATGTGCCATAGCATTCCATGGATATGGACCTCAATCGATGCTTGAATTCTGCTGACAAATGTTGGGAGCAATGGTCTACTGCCTTGCAAAATTCTATTGGAAAACATGCACCTCTTAAGAAACGGCGAGTGAAAAGAGAACGCCCCCCTTGGCTGTCGAAAATATTAGAGAAAGCGATGAAGGAGAGAAATTCACTTTCAAAACTCCCTTGAACACCTGAAGTCCCAGCCCGATTGAAAAGACAAAGGAATAAAGTAACTACCATAAAGCGTCAAGAAATGCAAACCTTCATAACTGCTTCCACCAAGGCAGACCCATAAAAGTTTCACCGATTACTTCAAAGTCTTTTCCGGTATAGGTCACAGGTATAGGTAAAAATCACCACTTTATCATCCCTCCGCTTACTGAAAATCAGCAATTATTCACAGATGTAGAAACTAAAGCTAATTTACTTGCCAGTCACTTTGCTAAAACCGTATCTACATCACAACTGCTCTCCATCCATGATGTTGATTCTCACGAAAGCATATCTTTGATCAATTCCCTTAACTCAACATCTTTAACTTTCTCGTACACCACGGACGATGAGGTATATGACATCCTGAGCAAGCTTGACAACTCAAAAGCTACTAGAAACGATCACATATTATCCACGCTAATCAAAGAAATCCTTCCAAGCATCACACCCGCCATAACTGACCTATTTAATCATCTGATCACGATATCTGAAGTTCCCACAGATTGGAAAGTTGGCCTATTTACACCTGTATTCAAGAAAAACAATCCTGCTCTGAAAGAAAATTATAGGCCAATAGCTATCCTCACGCACATTGCAAAAGTGTTTGAGAAAGTCCTAGTAATCCAGCTTGAAAGGCACTTCAAATCAATATCTTCTCCTGACTTGCACGGTTTCCTAGAATCACACAGTAGTGAAACTGCTCTCATAAAGCTAACCTAGGATTGCATCAGTGCGATGGATCAATCATAGGTCACAGTCATTAATTCATTAGATCTCTCAAAAGCATTCGACACAGTTCACCATCCTCTTCTCTTACGCAAGCTATTTGCCCATGGATTATGCCAATCCAGCTGCAAGTTAATTAACAGCTACCATTCCAATCGTGATCAAGTGGTAAACATCAAGGGTAGTCTATCTCAACCCTTTAAAACATTACGAGGTGTCCTTCAAGGTTTAATCATTGGACCATTTCTCTTCAATGTCTACGTAGCAAATCTATGTATGCTGAAGACTAAATCTACTTTATTGCGATACGCCAATGACACAACCGTATATTATTCTGCTACAACTTTAGAGGAAGCAACTTCCATCCTCAACTATGACATGATCAAGGTATCTCATTGGTTCGAATCAAACTTCCTGTCTCTGAATGCCAACAAGACACATAGTCAATGATAGTTAAGCCATACCGCAGCACTTAATTCCTATATTATGGTCATCATCGATCAAGATCCTTGGAGTCTCCTTGGACGATGCCTTCACAATGAAAGATCACCTGGAATCATGTCTTAGAAAATCGAACGTATGTCTAGCCCAACTTCGCAAATTTAAATATATTTTCATTCCTAAAATACCTACTGCAAATACTGTAGTACACTCTTTACCCCGCTATACGAATCAGATTTGATGGAACTAGAAAGTTTCCAATCCCGTGCTCTGCGAACTCTTTGCACAAAATATCTCTGGCACAGACAATGGTGTACATACCTTGAAGCTAAGGAGCATAGTTACCGTTCTTTGTATTTTAAAGAAGTGTATGGCCCATTCCAAGCCACAGTCAATCAAAATACGATCTAAAAGGCCCCCTACGACTTGTAGAACCAAAATCAAGGACAATGGCAATGCGATGGTCACTCCTTTCTGTAGCAACCAGAGTATGGTACTTGCTACAGATCGCAATATACAAACGACAAACATTGACAATTTTAAAACAATCCTAATTGACTATATCCAATCATTGGGATGGAAGGAGAAATACACCATCTACTCCTCTGCCTTTCCATCTGCCTAGCAACGATAATAGCTTGTGCGTTTACTAACGTGTTGATCTTTTTCCGTAACTGCTCTCTTCTTTCTCTTTTGTCCTATTCTTTCTTGTTATCAATACCGTTAACACTAGCACCTTCTCTATCATTGCCAGTTATCTACCTATTGTATAATTATAAGTATTGTATTTTCGATATTTCTGTTAAATTTCCTCTCGATGTAAACGAGCTGTTAAGCTCATTTTGACTACGAATAAAAACAACATACACACACCCCCACCCACACCCAAGTTAAAAGTACGTGGTGTGAAAAGGGTTTTCTTTTCTGCATGAAATCTAAAACAGCTGATGATGAAGTCAAAGCACCACTTGTGTCTGAGGCTTTTGATATATACATATGACAATACAATGAAGAAAGTTATACACCAAATGTCTAGAAAGAATTCAAAAAGTATAGCTATACTGATGCCAACGTTGAGCAAGACAATATTTCTACGAACAATGCTAAAATTGTTGGCAAGTTGTTTCAAGACTTCTACATTGAAATACAGAAGAAAGCAAGTGCTTAATCATGTATGCAAAAATAATGGTGGTCTTCAAGACCAAATAAAATCTTAAGTTCGCAGATTGAAATGACGAGGAGGCACGCAAAAAGCTGATGGCCTTAACAGGAAATTAATGTGATTTGACAAAGTCAGACTCAACCAGGAACGTGATGAAGTTGAACTAAGCAACATAAAAATATGCATAATCAATGATTGTTACTTTTGTAGAAAGGAAAGAAAGCAAAAGCCCCGGTAAAAGCATATTCTGCTTGGAAAAGATTTTATATATATATATATAGCATTTATACAAAAGCACAAACTCTTCAGCAGCAATGATAACAACAAAGAAGACGAAAGAAATGCCGTTGCAATTAGAAATATCGGGACATCTAATTTTTCATTAGAATTTAAGTAAAAATCAAATCTATAAACGATAAATATCTTGGAAACAATGATTGCACGATTCCGGATTCTGGCTGCAAAGCAAGTTTAAATTAGAACAAAAGTAGACTTGTAAAGCTTTTGATGGGCAAATAAAAAATGCAAAACATATTTGGTGCCCTCCGAGACGTTGAATGCCAAGTGGTAAAAGGCTATTTAAAATTACGTAAACCCACCCAAAAGTAGAGCAGCCTAGGAACATCTTGATTATGAATTATAAATAAATAAAATATTTATATAATAATCAAAATCATAATGAAGGGTGTAACCTATAATCACAAGTACTTGTTTGTTTAGGGCAAGCATTGAAAAATACTTCACTACAAATAAGGACATAATAATTACGATAATACAAATAAAACCGATTTAAACTGTATATAATGCCACGAGAAGTGAGATGTAGAAACTACTAACGATATGTTAGACGTACTACTATTATAAAATACTAAAGTACTAACATAAATTGGAAATTACTTTGTTACAGAAATAGCATCTAAAATATATAATATGATGCTGCTGGATATAAACTTTGTCAAAGTAGTAGATTAAGAACAAAAAGTGAAGTAACGTAACATGAAATTACAATTTCGTATAAATGTAGGACAATTATTTGCTCTTTGACATGTCCCTAAGTTTTGATTTTCCTTGAGGCAATTGACTTT
>JANVCG010052448.1:0-19607 GCA_025505365.1 Haliclystus inabai
TGATTCACTCAGTATTCATAAATTTGATTTAAACAAACATTTCAAGTAGTTATCAACATTCTAGTTCCTAATTTGTTTGAATAAAAAGTGGGATAAATATTATAATTCAAAAATCAGCGCGTTCAATTCATATACCTTTCCAGAGCAGTTACGTTTTGACTTTGAAACGCTGGGAAAGATGAATAAGAGCTAAAAAGTTTCAAACTCATTCATATTTCACTTATTATAAATCTTCAAATATATTTTTACAAAGTTTGAAAAAGTTTTAGCTTCTGCAATATAATGTTGCTAAGGCGTTTTGTAGCATTTAGAATTGTGAAACTTTGAGGTTCATTTTCTCCGTTTAACTTCCTTTTATTTCGGCTCCGCACAAAAATAGATTTTCGTGGATATATTAGGTTATAATGGTCAGATTGAAAAATCGTTTAGAGATTTGAATAGCCCACACAATTCTGCACTAGAATGTGTAATAACTTAATTTTGAAAATTTCTCATGATTGTTGATTCTGACAAGAAGGTCACATATATCACCAGAAATGATATTCACCAGTAGATAGAAAGTTAATTTTCCATCCATACATGATCTTACATCATTTTTCAACAGTGTGACGCCTTGCCAATCAAAATTTACAGGAAAGTCGCTAATTTGGGCTTTTACGAGTTTCAAACATTCATGAGTGAGTGGAATACAAGTTGAAAAAAATAAGAGCGCTTTGACCGGTTTATTTGCCAATAACTTTTAGAGACTCGTTGCCTTTCACAATTGACATCCAGAAGTGAATTTTTCACGTTTTAGGTTACCTAATAGTCATTTTTGTTCACGTTTTGACCGAGTAGATTTGGAGTTAATAGAAATCAGAGATTGGAAATTTTGTTTTTTGGAGACTTCAGACAACAACACATGAGCCCTAATCTAAGGTGTTGTGAGAAATTCAGCTAGAGTTTCTGCAAACTTATGTCAACACTTCAGATTGGTACTTAATTGTTGGTTTCTGAAAGTAATAATTTTTTTGATCTTTGAATGCTAATTTTTCATGATTTATTCACTTTTAAAACAAAATTAAATTAATTTAGAATTGACTGAAAACTTTGAAAAATCATTTCTGGAGGTTATTTCGAAAACACAATGCATTTGGAAGGGTTAGAAGCAACAACCAAAACGTTGACACCTTTTTCTAGTCAAAACTCTCTTATTTTGAAAAATTTGTGTTCCACCCACTAAGCAAAGCAACAAAATTTGTATTTTCAACATCAAATTTGACTGGGAAGAAGTCACACAATCAAAAAATGATTCAAGATATCCAAATGTCAGTTTGTTTACTTTCTACACACTTTGTGTGTGATTGGTATTCTAGTGCACCGAGTTAACACTGCATTTCGATGGAGAAGCTGTTGCAATTGATTATAGGTGATTGTTTACCTTGAATCCTTTACCAGACGTGTCAGTCCTCTTGATAATTTCTTGGAGACGCTACAAGCAAGAAAAAGACCAATGGATTACAAAATACTGTATAGCAACTACTCAAAATGATCAACTGAGAGGTGTATTTTGGTTCCTTACCTTCTCCTTCTCAACCTCGCGCACATAGTCATCGACGCCTTTCAGAATTTTCTATAAAGCAGCAAACCACAATTTATAAATTTGGCACTGACTTTCTACATCTACATTTGTAAGATTGCTAAGGGATCTACCTTTATGTACAATAACGATGATTTCAAATGTTCATAATCGGGCTTTGATTCTGTGCAACAAAAATTTCAACACATAGAAATAGTTTCATCTCACATACAATCAAACAATGCAGTCAAACAATACAGTTCACTTGCCTTTGGTTGCTTTGATAATGGCTTCAATCAAAAGTGGATATTTTGTTAGCCTCTGTGTTGTGAGTGTGATGCATTCAGGAACTGATAGTCGACGTACTCTCTCGCTAAGCATGCATTTCTGGATCAATAAAATAATAGTGAGGGAAATAGGTCACACAGTTATTGCAAATTTCATGGTAGAAGATATCAACTCACTTTGATGAAGATATTAAATTTTTTGTCGCTTTTTAGAAGCTCCTAAACAGTAAACAGATATGACACATATAATATGTTTGAACCATTTCTTACAACTAAAATAGAGTTTTCATACCACATACCTTATACAATGCCACAGCCTGCAGATGACCACTGCAAAACTCACCATAGACTTCTTTCATGTATTCACCGTTGTCACCACCAAACTATAACAGATAGGATAAACTGATAACGCTAGCATACTTTTTCATCATCATTTATTCAAAAACCATCAAGCCCTTATCATCAAATAGAACAAGCAAGACTTTCCACAGGATCAATACAAAATTTGCTGTCAACTAAGCCTGACATCAGCACTCTTCAACTTGTGATAAAAAGTAGAAACAAATTCACAGGAAATAGCACAACTACAACAACTGGTGATCTGTGAAAAAGCTTCAACAAACACATCTTTTGATGATTCGAAACAACACAAGTGTAAGAGGAGACTTTAAATGAATAGAAAACAAAGATTAATTGAAAATCTAACACGGATCATTTTAGCAGTCTACTTGCTATGAAAAATTGAAAAGGCTACAGTAAATCAGTAGCTAAGGGTAGCGGTGATTTTATTGTGCTTTTGAGATATCCCATGATGCAACACTTATTTCACATGCGTTGAAATAGATTCATCTAATGTTATTTGCATCAAAATAGATATTGTGTTGAAAATACCTGTGTAGCCAAGATATCACCTATGCTTTCCATTACGTAATTTTGACTATTTTCTTGTCTGTTTTTCATAGTATCAAGGAGGGTGCCTGCATATAACATAGAATACAAAAGATAATTCTCTCAGGTCATTATCACTAGTGGGAAGCATTGGCAATATGACTAACTCACCATTTACTTGCAAGAGGCTGTCAAGCCTTGGGAATATTGTCTCCACAACATCTTCGCTGAGTCCAACCTCTTTGATCATTCCAGTGTGATAGATCTGAGGTCAAAAGAGACACTCAGTACACCATGTACCAGCACAAATGTATGCATAAATCCAAATTGATTTCCTATTACTAACCTTGCTCATAATTTTTAGTGTTCTAACATAGTTACTTTCCGTCAAAATCAACTCTGTAGGAGAAGGCAAAAAGTCGACAATAAAACACATAGATTCCGGCTCAGCAAGTGGTAAAGCGTTTTCTGGTAATTATGCATTTACTCACCATAAATGACATCTTGTCGTTTTATATCCTTGGCATGCATCTTACGCTGCACTTTCTTGTCAACTAATTCACTCCAAGTTTGCGGCTCTTCCTTGATATCCAAATCAGAGTCATACTATAATGCAACCAGTAAATTAATTTATGGATCAACTGAACATGCTAATTTATCAAAATATTTTGGCATTGTATTTGACGTTAATTTTTCTGTCATCATCCAGGTTGACAATATCACAAAGACAATAAATTGGGGGCTAGGGGTTAAAATTTTTTAGAAATACTGCATTCCTCGATAATGTGAAAAACTTATGTACAATTCAATAGTTTTCCCATATTTTGACTACTGCTCCGTTGTAGAAAATCCGGGGGAACTGCAAAATCCAACATCTTGATCGCGTTTAGAGATTACAAAACAGAAGAATGAGAACACTGCTATGCTGTAACTTTTCGCACTCATACTACTAAAATGCTAAGTTGACTTGACTGGCTTTCAGTCAGGGGCAGAATAACATCACATCACATCAATGGGCAAAACAGATTGGTATGCTCCATCTGAAAACTTCAAAATAAGAGAAGTGTGCAACTTTTGCAATTATGTCATTTATGTTCAATGGGCTGATTTTGAGCCAAGCTTTTCTGACATGCTAGAAACAAATTTTATGCAACTTTTGAATTAAAATAAATAGACAAAAGTTAGTAATATTAATGGATCAGTCCTTTGAAAATAGGTTTATTTACATCTTGAAGGTTTCCAAACAAATGGTGATGATGATGATGATGATGACATCAAATACCCAATACAAAGATTTACCAGGGATGTTAGTAACGATTACAAAAGTAACGGCGTTACTAGTAATCGTTACTTTTTGAGTAACTTCTACTTGTAACTAGTTGGTTTTGAAATGAAGTAACTTGTAACAGTAACTAGTTATTTTTATTCATAAATTAAAGTAACGAATACTCGTTACTTTATCAAAATTCCCTGTTACTTTTGAAAGCCATTGTGTGATTATTATTGTTGTTTTCTTAAAAAAAAGCAGAGCACAATCACTTGCTCTCACGGGAATCATCTTTGGTGAGATCGAATTACATTTCTATTCAGTAATAAACAATACTTTTGAATGAATGCCTTTGTAACACTGTTCTTGGTTTTTAACTTGACTAGAATTAACAAAGTGAATGATAAGAGAATAGGATAAACCATTATGAAATAAATTGTTGTTCAAATTTAAAACTTTTCAAAGATCGATCGAGTCCGTAAGTTTGTGTTGCCATAGCAACAACCCGACAATTTTGTAGGTTGTTTTCTTGCTTGAAAATATTGACAAATCAACATTCTATTATTCTCCTTATGAATTTTACATCAAAAAAGTAACGACAAAAGTAACTGTAACTAGTTATTATTTTGCAAAACTAACGGTAACGGTAACTAGTTACTTTGAAAAAGTAGCTTCAACATCCCTGAGATTTACTAAAAATCATGATTTCAAATTTCATACCACCCAATTATGGCCAAAAGAAGACTCAAACAGCTGATGGCAATAATAGTATTGCTATTCACAACTTACCTGTGAGACATCGTCATGGAATGCTGAAACAGAATTGACATTTGAACAAATGAGCGATAACATGATAACTTTCCGATTGACATCGCATGATTTAGACAAGAAACTGCATATCTACCTGCATCAATGTTATCTTCGTCATTATGTAATGAAAGTGAATCTAGTGACGTCCGTGATGAGCTTAAACCTCTGTGAAATCAAGAGCGGCCATTTACAGATTAATAAATCATAAGGATAGAACTTACATTGACCATACAGAACCAGGCTCCGTATAAAATAAACGGTTTATTTCAACTTTGCTAAAGCAGCATGTTTATCAATGTTTGACTTCCACTAAACAAACTTTTTAACTTGGAAATTTTTATTCAATTCATGCATGAGAAAACAGCATTTCAACAAAATGGTTTAGCCAATCTGACCTCTTTACTAAATCTCTTATTTTCTAAATGGTATTACATCCGTGTGATGCCATACAGCATCGTAAATGGACAATTTTGAGTTTTTTGATATTTTTAGTGGAAACATTTTTGATGCCATGCAAAAAGCAGACATAAATCAAGAACTGGTTGAAACGCATAGCAACCAACGTGGAAAGTCTGTGCAGCGCCGTTAGAAAACCTGTTCTGCGGACACAGCACTTGCTTTGTAAAAGCAATGTGATTAATTGAATGTAAGGTCTCAATCGATCAGTGGCAAAACCATGTACTAAAATTATTAGCACTTGAAATTTGAATCAAGCAGCAACAACAAGAAGTATGTTTGGTTCTATGTTTTGGTTTTATGAATTTCTATGGTAACAATGAAAAATAAATTTGACAAAAGAACTTTGATAATTTGAATAAGTCTTGAGGTTTGTGTTCTATTGTACAGACTAATGTTTTCGCTGTAGTTTTAACATGATAGATAGACTTAGCCTACAACAACAAAAACACTTGATCTGTTTGAAATAAATTTACAATGAAATGAAAATGAAAACCGTATTTTTAGCTGTTTTTTTAACATAAATTGAATTTTATTGAGTTTTTAATTGTAAATACCAAGGCTGTAAAACGTCACACTTTAATCTTTTAAAGCTCTCTCTCTCTCTTGGATATTTCAATAGAAAAAGCGCTATATAAATAAAGTATTATTATTATTATTATTATTATTATTATTATTATTATTATTATTATTATTATTATTATTATTATTATTATTATTATCAAGGATTATCAAGCTATTGACATTATTTGACTTTTGTGCAACATCAGAGATGTTTGAAGTTGAAAAAATATAAACCGTGTGATCAGTTTAGTCTGCATCCTTCATAGTCCAACACCATAGTGCAAATTGATCAATCCATGTATAAATTTTGAGAAAAATGGAAAAGTTGTAGGTAACGGGTCTCATTATTTTAAAGGTTCAAATTCCTCACAGTTTGTACGCCATTTCTCTGTATTTTGTGAAGTGGTTTGTGTAGAACAAAGAAAATTGCACAGCGATCAATTTTGCCCCTTGAAGAAGCAAAATAGATTAGACCTAGAGATCACTGACATCGTGATTCATCAAAAAATCCTTCACTTCTATCGATCAATGCATGATTCAACTGTAAGAGTTCACAGTTGCATCCATGTTTATATTCATCCCTAACCCTTTTACAAATTACATTAACTGATACTGTTTGCCTGTCTGTTTTAAGTTGCATTTATCACGGTCATGACTTTCGCAAAATAGGGCAAGTGATGATTTACATCAAATTCTCATATAGAAAGTGACGAAAAGATATGCAGCAATTCACAATTTTACCAACCTGCTAGAGCTGATAGATGAGAGGAGTTCATCTGCTTGACTTTCAAAGTCATGAGCTGACATTCTCTTGGCAGTAGTGGGGGACTTTTGACGGTCTCGCAAAGATCCTAAGGCAATAGAATGTCGATTGCCGCCACTGTAACTGGTTGGTAGAGCGGAAGCCGGAGATCCTCTAAGTTGCACCTTTGAGTCTGATGAGCTAGTGACAGACACCAAAGAGCCCTGAAATTAAGGAAGGCAAAATTACTCAAAACAAATAGAGTACCATGTTATGCAGACAGTTCAAGTTTTGGTTTAACAAACCGTTGAGCTGGTGCTGTTGCCTTTCAATGAGTTGCGAAAAGATGAACCCCTTTTGCCAAGAAATCCTGTCTTGGTTGAATCCACAGAAGCAGAAGATTTTGAAGCAGCATTCGCCACTAAAATGGTTGAAAGAAAAATCCATTAGCGAGTGCAAAACGTGAAACTAGGTCGGGATCAATAGCACATTAGCTATCAAATTACAGTTGAACATACGGCCTGCCTTGCTACAACAAAACAACGAATAGTTAACATCATCGTAGGTGATAATTCGCTGACTTAGCTAGCATAACAAGGTTATATTGTGAAATGAGAAAATTTTCAACCTGAATAGTATGACATCGCTCACACGCCAAACAATCCTATCTCATCTCTGGGATAATAGGGTCTTTTCGCTCGCCATTGAACTTCGATCGTAGAAGGGAAATACAAGTTCTAATAAATGCACTCCACTGGATATGCGGCTATTTCATCATCGTGAAATTGAATGCAGATAGTAAGAAACCAAAAATATCAAAAGATTGATCAGTGTTGGCCGCGTTCTCCTTCAATTGTGATCCATCGATAATATTTCATGTCCACTACAAACAATTTTGTGGCAAGGTTGTTTTGGTCAGCTTTTTAATCATGTTCAAAATTTCGGCTACGGTACAAAACACGAGCACCACACCAGGTAGAAATTAAATACATTCACTAGATTGACGACTAGAATAGGCCAACAGCATTATAATCTGAAGGAACATTGTTCAGTTGACGAGAACACACAAATAACGCGGATGCTGCCGACCCAGTAACAAAGCGAACAAAACTGAAAATGAACAACAACAAAACTTTGGCTGTGCCCACGTCCACTCAATGAACAAATAAAATCAGTAGGATACCAAGCAAAAACGCATAAACATATGCTAGCAGTATCAACTACACATAGTATGACGGTTTAGTGTAGAAAGGACGGGGCAGATTATGATAAATATGCCTTGGGAACGGCAGAACAGTTCCGAAAGCATTTGAAATTCAGTCGCGATGTACCTCAGGCCGAACGATGTGAAGTTAGCTGAAATCTTTCGATCTAATCAAATCTTTTCTAAGATCAAGTGCTATTATTCTCCATCAACAAAACGAAGTAATAAATCCAATGCAAAAGCGATCGAAGCGAGCCGTGCTAAATAGATTGACAACCCCAAAAGGAACAGCAGCGAAAACAGCCAATACAACAGCGCGACCACCATCAAAATCACGAAAAGTGAGATAGCACGCGCAGAATGACGTCGCTAGACCAACGCAATGACGTAAAATAAACGGCGTAATAAATTCGTAGCACCGCAAGTACTCATCCCACACGCAAAACCCTTCTTCTAGTAAGCAGTTCCCTTCTTGCACAAAGCATTACAATTACTGTTTCGATTATTGTGATTAATTCTCACCTTTGCTGATGCGCTTAGTTTGCTGGAATGAAACGAATAAAAATCAGTTCTAACAATGACTTAACAAACCGACACACTCATGATAACGTTAAAAAGAATGACCGACCTTAGCCTCTGCCGCGTCTTTCTCTTTACGGCCATCCTTACTCTGGAAATATAAAGGGCATCAAAACAAATCCAACATGTGAATGCTGTCCCAAAAGCTATGATCAATTTTAAGCAGTATCATAAAGGAGAATGCCCCCCCTTTGCTGCTTTGAAAATCTTGGCCTTGACTGCGACGTTTGAACTTTGATTTGATAATGTTATTCAAAATTTTAGATAATCTAGTCGACATTGTTACTAGCAATCTAGTAAAATATAAAATATTGAGCTGCAGCACATAACACTCACAGTCATTCTAGACAACTTTACACTATGTTCATCTCAAAAACGGACATCACAAACAATTAATTTTCAATCGCGTTATACGTCCATGGTGAGCTCTCCAATTAAGATGTTGTTCAAAGCAAGTAACTTAAATCATTCGAAGATAAGATGGGAAGAATAAATCCATCAAATTGGGAAAAATAATTTTCAGTTTTATTATGTCGATGTCATCGTGTCATAGCCCATATTATAATAATTGTATTTCTGCAAGTACAGTAATTATTCTCTCTCGTCTACAGTTGAATTTGAAATTTGTCTTTATGCATCATGGCGTGATCACCAATGCTTGTGGGCGACCTTCGCCTTACATGCGGCCATTGGCTAATAACTAAAACTTCAAAATATGAGGAAGCTTCGAAGAGGGAGAAATACCTTTTTGCTTTTAGGCCTACTTCTGCTGAGCAGACCAAACCTTTTCTCTTTGCGCTTGTCGTCCCCAGTACCTGAACCTTTGGTTACCTAGCGACAAACGAGACCGAATTACAATTGGCCAGTTGCTGCCTCTTACAATTTTACCGTAGTTTATCATGCGTTGACCCATGCTACCTTGTCTGCAATCTCGGTACTTGTGCCTTCGTCGGTGTCCGTGTCACTCGTCTCGTTCGATTCACGTCTGCCAACGAAACAGGAAGTCAGTCATCAGTCTATTGATAAAGCATTTTAATGACGATGATAAAAATGCAGCCATTATGATGGTCCTGCTCACCTGATGATGTTATCGATTGGTGATGGCCGCAGCCCCACAGGACTAGACTCACTGCAAATAGAGGTAAAGTTAGTTACATGAGCGGATGCGTCACTCTACTATTGGTTGAGAATGGGTCACTGAATCCGTACGTGTGGGACAGAGGCATCTTGAACTCTTGACTATCCGAATGCTGAGAGAGGCTGAAAGGGAATGAAGGAAAATAAGACAGCAACGGTCAAACTGCATCACAAACCTAGCAACACTGAACAACCAAAATAGTCCGTTACTTGTCGTACTCCTGGCTTCGTCTCACTGGTATCTTATCGATGCAGATGGCGCCCATGATTGTCTTGCGTCGATCTGAAAAAATATTACCAGTAAAACCAATTAAAATAGCACTGACTATCTGGCGGTATTGAACTGCAATACCAACCGACCTCTCCTTGGAATCACTTTTCTAAGACGAGGCGAATCAACAGCGCGCTGAAACCCGTCAATTATAATGGAAAACGAAACCTTAGAATTGATTGAAAATCTCGACACTCGCTATTTCATATTCCAGTAGCACACTCTGTTAATCTATGCCATCATCGGACGAGATAATCACGTTCAGCGTTTAACTAACCATTAACAATAGGTCGGTTCGTGAGAAGACTAGCGTGATATTGGTGATGCGGTATCAATGATGCTTCGGATAATCCTACGGCAGTTTACCTGCAGACCCAGATCAAATTATCTGCATTGCACGTTTTATTGGATTAGAATGGTTGGTTAAGGATTACCGTGTCGCACTCACGATAACCTCATGTTAAACCGAATGCATACTGTTCCGCACTTACCTTCGTCAATTCGAGGCTTCTTCTCCCTTTCGCGTAGGGCATCAAGAGAACGAGATTTCACAAAGACTTTTTCGTGTTCACCAAGGCCAATAGAAACATCAGAAAGAGAAAGATCGGAATGAATACGAGATCTCGGTGGCGTGGTTTCTCTGCTATCGCAAGCAGACACAGGAGATGTAGCACTGTTTCTACAGACTGGAAATGCCTCAGTGCTAGCGTGCACATCTGGTAAGTGAGGCTGCGTGACGGAATTCTTGCTTCCATTTTGACGATTCTCTACTAGTACCGTGTCAAGAGACTTGCTCTTTTTTTTAGATAGGTTCGAGGCGCGACTATCACCAAAGAAGAAAAAACGATGCTTCTTCTTGGTAACCAAATTGGTGTTTGAATCTTCTGTTTGCATCAGTTTCAAGTTTTCAAAACTATCTGATAGGGGTCGATCAACCCTGTCGCCTTTCTTTTTACCTTTTCGGCGGCGAGTAGATGGGACCGGCTCACTTGGAATGAGGAAAACGTCTTTTTTAGGAGGGGATGGTTTGAGGTTGACGACAGGGAATGTCCCCTCAGATGTTGGGGCACTTCCATCTTGAAGCTGAAGGGAGCCTTGTTTATGCTGAAGAGCAGTGGGAGAGATTGGTGGGGCATTGTAAACTAACGGCGAGCTTTTGACAAGGATTGGTAACGATTCAATATGACAATACTCAGAATCCGAAATTCCGGGAGTGGCAGAGTTACTATCGAACTCCTCTACTATCTCTTTGTGGGATGTAAGCTTTGTGGCAGGCTGTGTTGGAGATGATCGCTTCTCGCCAGCTTCAGCATTCAATAAATCCTCCTCAGTCTCTTCACGAACTGAGTCTAGGAATCTTGCCTCATTTTCATCTCTGTTGTCAGCCTCGTCATCTGCACTGTTGCTATGTATACTTGGGGTAGAGTCTTGTCCTTGGCTTTTACATTCTGTTGGAGCATCGAATGGTGTAGACTGGATTGCGCATTTTTCTAACAGCCACTCAACCACAGCGACAACATCTTGATAATCAGCATTGGATACGCTTCTACCCTTCACAGCATTTGAACCAACATTGTCGTAACTAATACATGGATCTTCTGATGTGACAGCTCCAGCTTCACCACTTGAAGTTAAAACCTCATTGTCAATACCGTCGGTGTCATATTCACTGTCTGATTGTGGGTGACAATCTTCATCCTCATCTTGTGACAGGCATTCACGATGTGAGTGCTGCAATCCGTAAACACCAAGTAACTCTTCATCGTCATCTTGAACACAAATTACAATCAATCTCAATCAATCAATCAATCAACCAGCCAAACACTAAGGGGATGCAATTGAAGGGGCAACACTCACAGTCTGAAGTGTCCTCATTTAAATCGGCAGGCAAAGAAACACTTCTTGATCTCACACCATCAGCGAACGGATTGTTGGTCATCTGAAATTAATCAGAAAGTCACAACACCTGTACGACTGCCACATCGTAATCATTAATGACGATTGAATATTCAGAGTAAAGTGCACACCTTATGGATATCTTTCTTCTCCATGGGTACGCAATCCGCTGCATCCTGCATAACCTCTGTCACCTCCTCTTCACTGAGGTCATCATCATGGTCAATGGTAGACGTGGCTACTTGCAGACGCTCTATTTCCATATTGATTTCACGCAAACGCTTCAAGCTTGTTTCTATACAATAGATAGCCATTGAATTAATATTAATTGATCTAACTAGCATCAGCTGACCATCAGATTATCGACCAATATGTTTCATCCTACCTAAAGGATGAATTGGCTCTTCATGTGCTGTGGTTGTTGACATACCACTTGGATCTAGGCAATAGAACATGCATTATCAAATAATTCCTGTGTGAATTAACATTTAACCAATTATAAATATACAAAAATCCCAGACCTATGGGTACTTTGTCAAGGGCACAGACGTTTTCCAATTGTTTGATTTCACTCTCTGCAACAAACATTTGAATAATACTGTTGTTTAGCTGCACAAGAATAAATGTAAATATGAATCCAAGAGATTTTATAAATACCTAGACCATATTGTCCGCCTTGGTTGAGATTTGTGAGTGTTGTTGTCCCAAGTTTATGCTTCTTCACCAATGGCTTTCCTTCAAGAAAATTGTCACTAGGAGGCTCATGATCAACAGACCTATAAGTAGACCATCTTAAACTTATACTCTGCTTAATACTATCAAAAGATACAGGAGGTTAATCTGCAGTTAGAAACAGTTGAGAACATTTGATTTATCTATTTATTAAATTTAAATCATTGTTGCATCAATCCTCCATACCTTCTAAATACATCAGCTACATCTCCATGGCGATAATGTTCAGCAACTACTAAGGGTGTTCTTCCTTCTTGATCTAAAATTGCTAGCGCTTCAGCTGCACCAGGCAGACGTACTAAATAGGAAGCCAATTCACATAGACCATGCTTGCCACAGAAATGCAGTAGCGTCCACTTGACAGGACAGTCTACACCATAAAAAGATGACAATAAGAGAATGGTAGGAGGAAAAAGTAAAAATGAATTATAACATCTCAATACCTGTCAAGATTGGAATCAATCTGAATGATGAAGGTAATTTCAAGCTGCGGAATGCACTTGCTAGCTTTGAATCTAACGATTTGATGTCGGAATGCATGAGATCACCAATTGCATTGTGACCATGCTGGAGCTGATTGAGCATACTTGCGCTACTACAGCTGCTGACCAGTGATTGCGACAATAAATAAGTTGAACTGAGTGTATAAACAAATCTATCCGTGGCTAACACATTTAATGATCCTGCTTCACTATGGCAAACAGAGACTATCACTGATTCAGCTTGATCATGGTCTGCAACAACAAAAAAGATGAAGTTTAAAGTAGGTGAAATACAAAGCCAATAGCTGTTTAATTTAAACGGGCATGTTTAATGCGAGAATATTACCTGGAATCACAGCCTGTAGTGTGTAAGGGTTAATAAGGATGGTAGAGGTGACATGTCTCAAACGAGAACCCTCAAAAATGAGGAAGTACATACGGTCTGCAGAGAGTAAGGTGTCTGCATTGAAGGAAATGAACATGCTTTGGCCACCCTAAGAAAAAAACATTTGCAAATAAAAAGAAACATAATTGCCATTTTGGTTTTAAATTAGAAAATATGGTCTGGTCAACATACGTGTGTTGGTGCATCAGAGGGTGAAATTGTCATCATAACTTTGATGCAATCTGAAACAAGATTACAAGACTAAATAATAAAACATTTTAATAACATTGTTTTAATCAACTAGAGTGTCAAAGATGAATGGCTATAAAGCACTGGGGCTCAACGTTTTGAGGTGTATATCTCGGCAATAGGGTTATGCAGATTTTGAAAGAACCAATTTTTTATCTGTACATGTTTCTGTTGCAATTTTGCGTAGCGCAACTCCTTCCTATTGAAAAATCAGCTCAAACATGGCATTTTAAAGATTTCAATGTAGCAGATTTTGAGCTGGGTCAGTAACGAAATATTTTCACGCAAGAGAGTTTGAATGTGAATTAAGTTGTACAAAAGCACTCTTCCAGCTCTACGCCAGAAAACACAAAGTAGTCCAATTTTATACTGCAGTAATGTCTGTGCTCATAGGACTCTCTTAAACTACTATTTTAATTGTGATGTATAAAAATTTAGGGCAATAGGTTTTTCAAGTCGAAACCTTTTAATAGTAACACCCAGGGGCAGATCCAGGGGGTTAAGAAGGAGCGCTTGAAACACCTGAAATTTTCTTATCAAAGATGTGATAGTATTTTCTGCATCACGCCAAGTAAGCATGATAAGCTCACGACCGTACTATTGTACAGTTCTCCGATTTTCACAACCAGATTGGCTTTATTTTTGTGCACGTTGTTGTTTTGCTACTTGTCACCTTTCTTTGTCTAGACTGTGATTGAATTGGTGCGGCGTCGATCTACAAACGAACTACCTCTTGTACAAATGAGATTCACGTCGTACAATAGAATCTTCAAAATAAGAGCATTTGATTGGCGCGGTGTTGATTATCAAATGAACCATCTCTTATGCAAATAAGGTAGACTTTAACAATCGAAAGCATGGGATTCAGGGCGTTTATTGGTGCAGCTTCTAGCACAAACGCACCAGCTTTTATGTAAATGAGATAAATTTAAACAAACAAAAAAATTCAGTTTGTTGATTGGGGCTGCTTGTAAACTTCAAACGAGTCACCACTTATGCAAATGAGCTCAATCTGAACCACCACCTACATGATCTTGAAACAAAAAATCTGTTCCGAGATTAATCTCTTTCTACAAATAAGCATGTGCGTGACTTTCCGCGATCACTGTTGCCTTCGCTGACACGTTCGTTCGAACAGCAAGTCTATTTGGCGTTTGAAATGGAATTGAATTGTTGAAGAAAGATTCATTATGTCAATCATATTGTTAAGTTACTCTTTATCATGGAGAACATCATGTTATTTAATCAACAATACCCGAATAGGAATACATCAATGTAAAAACTTATTTTACGACTTTGCTGCAAGCCACCAAAACATGGCGTTGATATTTGCTACATCAAGGTAAAATGAATATTTGACAAAATCTATCTATTTAGCAATTAAAGTTTAGTTCTTGTGCTCTTGATTTTGTCAGTGATTTGTCTGTTTGACCTCACTTACTTCGCATCTTTCATTTTTGTTTTTACTTTGAAACAAATTGTCAGAAGTTGAGCAGGCCTGATTTTACTTGCCACTTGCTGCAATTGGCTAATTTTACGATACTCATTTTTGCTAGTTTGTTGTTAGATCAGAATCAAATGACAACTGTCGGTACTGCAACGTTTCATTTGTATGTCTGCAACTACAACTACCTTGCTAAAAACTTGGTTTATGCTCTTCTTTTATGTCATGTCCTGATCAGAAATTCAGAATCGGTTTCTTATTTACACTTTGTCAGTGACAGATGCTGAATGACAAACGTCCAGATTCAGATGTTATGCTGCCTCTTGTATAAGACTGCCTGTTTGCTTCTATTTTCCTCTTTAGATCGGTTTATGCTCGAGGCTAATAAGCTTTGTTTTACTAGACATATAGACAACTAGTAAACATGGTATTTTGATGGCACTAAACTTTTTGTTGTATTTTATTCAACTATCAACAAACATATTTTGTGCTTTTACATAAATTGCAACACTCTTCTTTATAATTTGTAGCTATATCGTCGGTTAAAACATGTTAATTTTCGCTTCATTTTACCTCTCAAATTCAATAAAAGAGGCCCCTTTCAAGATCATATTTTCAAAAGTTTTCAGGGGGGCATACTCCCAGACCCCCCTAGAACAGCGTTACCACTCCGTGGCAATGTCCTCTCACGCCCTTTTCGAACCACCGCCAAATATTTCTGGATCTGCCCCTGGTAACACCTTTTCTATTTCTGTCATCATTCAATCCTGTGTCTGGACGATTTCCGGAGGTGTTGTCTAGCAACAAAATAAGTTGTGATGATGTGCTAGCCGACTAAACACTTGACGGAAAAGGTGTTACAATTAAAAGTTTCAACTTCAAAGGTCTGTTGCTCTTAAAGGGGCAAAATTGACTGGCATGCAATGTCGTGCATCCTACACCGGTCACTTGACAAAACACTGAGAAATGTCTAGAAAGCTGCGAGCAATTTAATGCTGGATTTTTAATAAAGTTTTGAAGATTTTTATCTATTATCCAAGAATTTTGAGAAGATACATAATTTAAAGCAAGTGGGATTTTGAATAGCTGTTAGGTAATGTTAATTCAAAGACAAAACTACAGCAGAAAAACACGATAAAAATCATAAAATTTCACTGGTCAGAGCTGCTGCAAAACTGTCGTCGTACTTCCGCTCTACAAAACAATCAATTTTATGCGTAAATAGCAAACAACAATTATCATTCTATATTCTTGTCTTCCTTGGATAATACTGTAATTTAAAGTGACCATTTTGAATAACAAGACTTATGAATTTGTGAACTTTTCTTCTCTTTCACGACGAGCCACCGAGCAATAACGATACAGCATGAGATATCAAGCCTCAGCAGTTGAAAAAAGCCATGAATAATAATTAACATGCTTTATTGCAGATGTGACAACACTTCCTCCATGTTAACATAATGTTCTGAATATGGAACTGTGCAATCTTTTCCTGTTTAAACTTGCTAGACTCACCAGCGCCGCCATGGCCGTGTTGGTCGTTGAACTTTCAAATTGAAGATTTCACGTGTTCGAAAACAATGAAAATTGTGACGTAAGCCATCATTTCAGCGAGGCTGGAACATAGTTTGAAATCGAGTTTGAAAACTGCTAGCAGTTTTCAAACATAAAAGTACAAAGCATGCTGGTCAATTTTGCTCCTTTAATTTATATACCTTACATATAAAAAAGCAGCTTGAGAGAATTCTGTGAATGCGAATATTATTGCAGAAATAAAATTGAATTGCTTTGTGCTGCTTTTTTCTCATGTAGAGCTGAAAAAGTGCTGTTGTACGACTCTATTCACAGCCAAACTCTCTTGCATGAAAATAATTATTTTGTTGCTGACCCAGCTCAAAATTTGCAAAATCGAAACTCCATGTTTGAGCTTATGTTTGGGAGGAGGGAGTCGCGCTATGCAAAAACGCAACACAAATATGTACGGATAAAAAAACTAGTTATATCCAAATCTGTCGTAACCCTATAGCAGAGATATATACTTCAAGCATTAAATAGAAAAGGACACCAAACTGCTTTTTACAGATTAGAATAGCCGATATTGAATAACCAAGGATGGCGGAAGACGATTTTCAATTTAAATAATACACATAACGAATGGAAATATATAAACAATAAACTATAAGCAGTATTTTGATATATTTGTTAATATATATTTGAATTATGTATCATAAAGAGGTAAACATGTTGAATGAGGTTGAAAGTAAAAATGGTATTAAATACCAATTGTACATTCCAATCACTATGTATTTTTATTACTCAAAAGGCTTATGAAAAAAACTTTTATTTGAATACATATGAGTAACGATTATTGATTTTGACAAAATCATTATCATTTGTTATCCGAATCATTATTTTACATTGATCGTTCCTGATCATGCTTTGATGAATGAGTTGCTTTTTCAGTTCCAACTGGTGTCGGTGCACTGTGAAAGCTTTTCCGATTGGAGAAAAACACATTTTCAACCCCTTAAAATCCCTGCGTTCATTTCTCTATCTATTATGTTCATACAAGGGTAGCACTGAATATTTAACTTTGAGCAAAAATGAATACTTCTTCCGCTAGTTAATACTGATAATTTCTATTATTGCTTATTATTTCAATAATATTCCTCTTTCTATGCCGTGCAAAAATTCCAGTGTTGCGGTAAAAGACCTGAGACAAGTGTCAAGTGTGAAGACAAATGTCATTATTTTTGTCCATATGATTGACCTCAGTTTGGTAATGGTTCGAAATACATTCTTGTGAAAGAATAATGCAAACTACGGTTCTACATGTATTGTATGAGCATGTCATTGTGTAACCTATGGAACAATATGGACACCAGGCTTTGTGTCTCTGTTTCATTGAGGTAGGCAGAAGAACACAATGCACGAATAGTCCTGCAGCTAATCAAAACACTAATAAAGGACAAACATAAATCGCGATTCGTTCGACGAGACTTGCATATTAGCGATGTTTCAAGAAAAACCGGACACCATCTTGAGCATCATTGGGACTGGGGAAGTCTTCGGTAGGAGTTGATGCAAATGCTAGACTGTATGATAAATCAACCTGAAGTACCTCGAGCGACAACGTTAATTCACTGGCACAATGTAAAAATTAAGAGAGTCTGTATTTGCTAGAGACCGTGGCATTTTCATGGTTTCCAGAAGGCAAACAAAAGCATTGAAGTAACACAGACGATATCACTCATTCAATAAATGGAATGCGCTGAAACCATGCGCGTCACTTCACGCAAATCAAACTCAAAACGAGCTAAACAGTAAATTAACAAAATAATGTCAATGCATAAACAAACAAACAAACAAACAAAGTTGATGCACTACAACTCACCTTGTCTTTGTTCGCCGCCTTCAGCCATTGCCTTGAAATTTAAAAATTTAACAGGAAGTGGACAGCCAAAGATTTACAGTCTCCACTCTTTGCTTCACGGCAAAACAAATGCTTTAGAATATATATTTGCCATCAAAACATATGAGAATTAAAAATATTTCTACGGTAAATGGATTTCATAGCCACTAATATAGCAGAACCAGTTAATTCCTGTACTTCCTTTCCATTTGTGAAATCCCTCATCAACATGCAAATAAATCCCTTTTCACACAGCAAAGTTTACTTCGTGAAGAAATACCAGTGAAACGTGCAACTAATCAATACGCACTCCTTCAACTATCATACATAAAGCATATCCACAATAAAAATGTTTAAGATCATTGCCGACCAGAATAGTAACAGTAAATACAGATGTTGATGCGCTGTTTCAAAATGTAGAAACCGCAAAGAGCAGTAACGAATGACTCAAGGTTGCGACGGTTCACACTCGGCTGCCTGACTCAAGCTGATACCGTGGCATATATGACTCAATCCACTTCTATCTTGCTATTGGCAATTGATGCTATACACAGGCTAATAACAGCAGCCTCAAATACGTTGTCTGGATGTCTTCTTTTCTCTGCTACTTCTAAATCAACAGCAAAGCAACAACTCTACCTTCAACTTAATTTCCATTTTCTAACAAATCATCGCATTTTCAGTCTGGCCGCGCATCATCATCATTGAATGGGTGGCCTGGGTAAGCGTAATCTGATTGGCTGAGATTAATCTGCTACTAATGTACACTTTTGAATGTAATCATTTTGTATTCCTTTTATTTCGGTTCTATGTGAATCAAAGTTTACAGCCTAACAAAGACGATCCCTTGGATATTACCAAGCCTTTTTATAAGTGCTGTGCGAAATGCTTTCTTTACAAGTACAAGAACACATTGGGGCAAAACAGAATATCAAAATGATTGCTAAAGGTAGGGGTGCCGGGGACCACATGAGCAGCGGGGCAGATGCTTTGAAAGGACACTTTTGCGGGGGCTGTGGTGGTCAAATTTATCAAATACACTTTGATTGGTAAGCAGTGAGTGGCCCTTCTTCACATGTAATATTTTGAGATCATGGGTAGCTACGTAGAAGGCATATAAACGCGACAATCTTTTGCAGCCGGGAGGACTTCCATAGGTCGGCTACAGTATGTATGTATGTTTATTCGCCAAATAAATTTTGACTGGCAAAATACAGGAAAGCTTTCGGCTCCCACTTATGTAC
>JANVCG010052559.1:0-19573 GCA_025505365.1 Haliclystus inabai
GGAGTCGCGCTATGCAAAAACGCAACAGAAACATGTACGGATAAAAAAAATAGTTCTATCCAAATCCGTCATAACCCCATAGCCGAGATATACACTTTAACAAATAATCTAGAAATTCACTTGCTGATAACCGTCTCTCTATCAATGATCAAATAGACCAAAAACATTTTGTGGAAATATTGATCACGCCGTGATTTAACTTTTGATACCAAGTGCGCTTGATAAATCTCAATGGAACACAGGTTTTGAAAATTTTGCATCGAGCTTGCCTTACATATCTCCATTTTGCTATAACCGTCTTTAAATCAATGATCATGCAAAATAACAAGCGTATTTGCATTGATCATGCCGTGATTAAACTTTTGTGATAAGAGCTAAGTTTATTGGAAAGACTTTTACGGCAAGCTCGATACAGGTAAAAGGTGTTACTATTGAAAAGTTTCAACTTTAAAGATCTATTGCTCTTAATTTATATACCTCACAATTGAAAAAGCAGCTTAAGAGAGCCCTATGAACACGGACATTATTGCAGTATAAAATTGAATTGCTTTGCGCCACATCTTTTATTGCGTAGAGTTGAAAGAGTGCTGTGGTGTGACTTAATTCACAGTCAAACTCTCTTGCGTTAAAATATTGCAATATAGCAGAACATGTACGGGTACAAAAATTACTTCTATCCGAATCCATCATAACCACATAGCAGAGATATACACTTTGACGTGAAATTCAAAAATCTTCCTATATATTCTTGAATTCTTTTATTTCTTTAAATAGCGTTGACTCATAATCTCTGTGACTTCAAAGTAGAATGTGCACACATTAAGCAAACAATCATATTCCAAGGACTTAACATGACATTTCAGAGTAACTGTTGAATATAGTTGAACTACATAAGAGATGATGAAAAGTGTGACACGTAGATAAAATTGTTATTCCCAATTACCTTGTTAATTGCTCCAAACATTTCAGGATTTCTCACATGCTTTCTGAGAATTTCTTCAACATCAAAATTGCACACTCTGATAGCAGCACTTAAGGCGGTTTCTCCATTCTAATCGAGAAAAGTAACAACTTAAGATCAAGAGACGATAAACTCGTGTTTTGAAGTGTTCCTATTAATCCAATGGATTGATTTTTAATTAATATGAATTAGCAGAAAAAAAATGATAGTTCAATTCAGAGTTTAGTAATGCGATTCATCTCATTATAGGAAGGAAGCAATTCCAAATATGAGTTGGAATTGGTTTTACAGACACATTCAGTGAAAAATCAGGAGAAGCCGGTTTTCAAATTCAGCAAAAATATTGCAGATGTTATTGCTGATTGTGCAGCAATGTAAACATTTCAAACGTAGGCCTAACCATTGAATTGATCCAATTGTGAACAAGATTAGCTTCTCTGTTTATACTGTACAGCATCAAATTTGATTGTAATTCAATTGAAAGGCTAACAAAGACAATACAAGATAATAAAACGTGACACATTGGTGATGGGATGGTATTGATACTATTGAAGGTTCTTCTTAGGTCTAGCCTGCGCGCAGACAGACCTTTTCTTTTCAAGGTCCATTTGTGCAATAAATAACCAACAAAATCGTGTTCTGAATGTTCCTTTCTACTATCAGATTTTTGGAAGTGTGTTGTGATCAGCTTATAGTTATGATAACAAAGTAGCCCACAAGCTAGTCTACTTTTGTCCAAACAATGTAAAATGGATTAACTAGTAGAAACCACACTTTGCAGACTAGGACATCAGTACCAACACTGCGCAGGCAATTGCAGCATGTGAAACCAGCCATAATAATGGAGACTAATAGGTTTAGATCCTTTTTCAAAACAAATTCTATGGCGCAAACGTCTCCACAACTTCAATGGCGGTCAAAGCCTGAACGTTAACAATACAAAGCATGCTGGTCAGCCCAAAGGCTGTAAACACGAACATACAAGGTGTGAATATTGAAAAATATTTCCTGTCAATCCAACATGCGCAAGAATATGTGATTTGATTGAATAGACATTTTAATAATTTTCTGTTTAATTTCAATCAACATGATTAATTCAAAAATAAAATGATAACCTGATAACTTTTTCAAAGGACTAAGAATATTACAGATAACAAAATAAGCTACATGAATAAGTAAGAAAAAGCCAAATACGTAAATGTGAGTCGGCATAACACAACCAATTATTTTTTTAAAAGGGTGAAGCTAGGGCCAAACGTGTTCGCTGAACTAACTTTTTTTGCCATGTTCGACGAACAAAAATCGTGTTTGATGGAAACCAAAAACATTTTCATGTTCGATGGAAATGAAGGTGTTGAAACACGTTGGTGCTATATTGTATGACGTAAGACCCTCTCTTTATAAAGTTTTCACTTGAATTGTAACTGACCAATGTGTATTTTCAAACAGTGTCGTATAAAATTGTTTTTTTTGCTATTTGCAATTGATTTGCTATGATCTATACTCTAATTTTGACTATATGTAATGCGCTACTTGTACAGTGGCTTTTATTTCTAAAAAGCATCAATTTCAAAGTGTGTATCATTCGATCCGAATCGAATTCGTGAGAATCCATGGAGGTAACATCACCAACGGAAACAAATTGTCTACTGTTGTTAAGGTGTTCCTGAAAATCTGATTGTTTGATTCATGGGATACTTGGCAATCAGAAAAATAATCCGAGACATATCATTCAAGAAAATTGCTTTACATTCAAATTATTTTAGTAGGGTGCTGCCCGTACTGTGCATATGCTATGTTTTTTGTTTTCATGTCAATGCATAATTCTTCACTATTGACACTATGTTTTTATGTGAATCATGTCGATGCTATATATTGTGATAGCAATATATTCTCATTTTCTTTCAATATATTTTCATTTTGCTGGTTGGTCTGGGTGTATACTTTCCGGGCATGCCATTGAATGGGAGGAGAAATATACAGATAAATCAGTCAAATCAACTTTGATGAGATTTCCCTAATTTGATTTATAATGAGTATTTGAAAGATATCACTGACATAACATTGAATAAGTGTCCCAAACTCTGACGATTTAGTTAATATCTTAATCATCTCCTGGAAAAAAATGATTTTGTCGTTGATTGGTTTTGTAAGGCTTCTTAGTATACTGTACAATGGTCCTATTCTCACCATCAACAGTCACTGTAAATTGCGGCTCATTTCTCATGAGAGCCAGCAAATGATTGCTTTTTATTTGATTTCATTTGATTGTTTTAGCCTGGTTGCAGAGTAAAAAGAGATTTACTATGAACATTTGACGAAATCAATTGACAAAAGATGTCAGTCTAGATTGCCAAAGGTGCTGACGTTACAACGTATTGGGCGCATTTAACTTGTTGATGATTATTTTACCAACTGCCAAACGTAATGAAAGTCTTCCAAACGTTCGAGTTTTATTTGGTTTGATTGTAATAATGAACGATATAATTAGTAGGTTTCGTTTGTTGGATAAATGTAGAGTCTTCTAGTTATTTCCTGATTAAAGTGTTTCCCGTTGTTAAGGGAGTTCGCTACACATAATGATAAATTTAGATTCTAAAACAATTGTTGATATTTGGTGGAATCATTCTTTAGTACATATAAAAGTTTCAAAATATGCAATAAATATAAGGGGTCACTGTATTGGTTTGGGTATGAGGGGCAGTTGGATTCTGTAATTTTCAGTGAGTTAATTTAATTTGATCCCTGATCTTTACATCAATTTTAATCGTCATCCAAACACTGGATGGGTGTGAAAAGTCAGAATAAAACACTCTAGCATCTTGAAAATGCAATCAGAAAAATAATTTTAGAATTTTTCAAGATAAAAAATAGGGTCACCATGTTAGTTTTCTTTAAATCAAAGAAATAATGGTCAATTTCACACCTATTCTTGAAGCTGCCAGTGTTCATAATGAATTAAATATCAAAATTTGATATTTACGTTAAAATAAGTGAGATAACAATTTCCAAGTAAATCAATCTGAGCACAATTCACAACATCTCAATGTCTTATAGCGCTCTACACAAGTTAAGAATGACAAAAGTGATCAACCACGAAGCCCTTGCGCATCAGGTTCTGACATCTTATAAAACTTCCCGTGTGACCCACAAAATATCTAGATTTTGATTCTGAACAATTTATGACACAAGTATGAACAAACAGAACCTTGAAATGTATTCATTTTTAAAACCGACCTGTTGGTTGCAGCTTAAAAACCTAATTATAAGTTTTCTTCTTGCTCACGCCACCACATTCCACCATGTTAAATATTGGGGAAACAAAAGAAACTGCTCATTATAAATTCAAAATGGGGCTAGTGTCACGAAGCCCCTGAGTTAACTTTTTGCTTCAAGTGCGATTGCTTATCAAATTTAGGCATTTTCTATTACAAAATATTATTGTGAAACAAATGCAGACCGTGGCGCTTTGGCTTTCGTTGTGCTGGGATTAAAGCCTCTTCATAAAATAAAATTGTCATCTCCCTCGCGCAGTGCCTTATTAATAGCAAGAACACAGGGAAATGTACAATAATAGATATTTTCATTACAAATTCAAGATAACAATAAGTTAATTTTTGAATTAGTTTGAAATTTAACTTCTGTGCAAAGCAAAACATGCAACTTCGTTTAATTTGTGCGTGCGTGTGCCATCAAAAACACCCTCCCCAAATAAAATACCAAGTTTTCTGCCTCCTTGCATCAAGCATAATGCGGCTTAAATTTATAACACCAACTTATCAACCAAATAACCCTTGTTTCATCTTCATGTGAAATTTTACTCGGTCTAAAAATGCAAGCTAACTGATTAATTGGTCCCAATGCTTAGCCTGTATTGATTTACCTGGCGCAAAATGTTTGCGGTATTTCTATGAACGGCTAACTTGATGTTCAAATATGTAGGTCGATGAGACCATTCATCAAATCAAAAGCTTAACAATGACTCATAAACGGCTCATGAGAGTTCATGGAAGAATTGTAGTAAATTCTTTCAGATTTGAGGGTTTATGAGCTATCTGTGAATCATTGCACCAAGCAAAAGCCTCTCGAAAGAATTCATCGAGAATTGAGGAAGAGCTCCTGAAGCCTTCTAGGAATTTGATTAAAAGGTGATGCTGTCATAGAATTGTTATATACAATACCATAGCCACTTTTACAAACTTTGCCCATAATATGATGACTAAAACTTTATAAGATCTAGTTATAAAAAAGCATCTGAGAGAGGATTGTCCCTTCCTACTTCATTGTGAGACTAATAAGTAGGCTGGATTGTTCAAATCACGCAAGTGAAATCTTTGAAATGACAGTACAAGTGAAAGAAATGTGTGTGAATAGAAGATGAAATAATTCCATGTGCATGGTTAGAGTTACGAGTAAATATAGCCAGCACATTACGGCTGCAGTTGATGGCGGTTGTTGTTTTCTCTTCCTTTAATGAGGAGACTTCAACAACTGATTTTAGCACCATGATAGGCATAACGTGGTCATGTTGTTGTTTAGGAAATAAGAATCTAGTTTTTTGAAGTGCAACTGGAAAATTAACTTGTTTTCTTGAAATATTTTACTAATTATGATTTCAAAAATATTTGAGTCCCCAATGTTACTATTCAATTATTGGTTTCACTTGAAATGATCAATAATTATTGATTAATCGATATTCAATTTGTGTTCCTACGGCTCAAGCGTTTTCAAATCATAACTGCTTGCTTGGAATTCTTTACTGAACTTTCATAATGATTTATGAATCCTTTTCATGTTTTCGCGCGATGCTCATCTCATGGACACTATTACGGATGATTCATAAGCTTAGAAGTTTATGAAGCTGTAAACAGAAATTGCATAAGCCGTGCATAAACATCCCACCAGATTATTAGCAGTGCGAGAACTATCTTCACTGGGAGAAAGAGTCAAGAAATTTATCCATTAGAAATCAGAATTATTGAAAATTAAAATCTCAAGAATATAGCCTCACCTGGTTTACAATGTCCACATCTGCATCTGCTGCAATAAGTGCAGCCACAATGCTTACGTACCCTCTTATTGAGGCCAAAAATAGCGGTGTCTCCACAAACTGCAAAATTGAATAAAACAAATTCTCATTTCATCATATATGCTCAAGTAAGAATGCTTCTCCTGGTTACTATACGGGACCACAGTCTGTCTACCCAGTAGTTCAACACTCTAAGATATATGACATTGCGATTTCCTTATCATCATCTCCTAACTTTAGTTTTAACCAGATCTTCCTTTGCTTCAATAAGACCAAGCTGCAATCATGCAAGCTTTTGGGCAGCACTTCATTTACCTCTGCTGCTCAGATTTTAAACATGTTGCCAAATGATACTCATGGAGTGGTAAGGATGGTTTGCTGTAAAGATAGTAATCCGTAATGCAATTGTTACGTACAGTAGGGCTATGTAGGATTCGGGAGTCAGAATTTGTTAGTTTGAATTTCACAAAAAATTAACATTTCTCAATTTCCGAAAGTAGTTTTTCGTAAATTAAATTTATGATTTTCACCACTAATTATGCATCTTTGCAAGCGAATTATTTTTATTCTTTGTCATTTCCCTCTTTTAACATGCAAAGTAGATGTTGATAGCACGGAGATGTGAACATTAGCAGAATTTGGCTGCGTTTTTGAAAACTTGAAAATATATTTTGAGAATATATTACTATCAGTGCAGTTGTTGATGCTAAGAACTGGGGAAAAACTGCGACAATAGCTTTTCTTGTCTAGTTAGAGTCAACTTGTTCTGCTTGATAACATAACAAAAATCCGCTAAATCTTCACTTGTAACTTTTTACTATCGTTACAGGATCAATTCTTATACCATAGAATATATATAATTGTAACTATTGTTCTAAATTGTTCAAAATTGAACAAAATATATCACAACCTATGACTAAATGTATAGCATGTATGTGATAAATATTAATTCTATAATATCACATGAAACACTTGCACTCTGATTGGTTGATAGTCTTGAGCTATGCTTAGAAATTCAGAGGAAAAAAATCTAATGTACACACCTAGTAATAATTTTAATTTTTAAACTCATAACTGAAAACATAAACAATAGGATTATAATATACACCCCCTGAACAAGCCAGTGTCATCATTATGGTGATTTGTCAGCTCCTCCATGCAGTGAGATTCTTGGAAAATCAGCATCAAAATAATGTGAAAACATCACAAACACAGGATCTATCCCTTGTAGTGAAGGATTTTCTGCACGGCGAAACAGTAGATACAAGAAGGAATCAGAAAGCAAGAGCTGTAGAGCAAGTGTTTCCAAAACTTCCAGTGTGTCCCAATAGCTCAAGTGCAAGAGTCAGACAACCAAAACACAAGGTTGCCCAGTAGAAACACTTTTGTGGAACACAAACAGTTTCTTAATGTTAATTAGGTTATTATTACTTCTTCCGTTGTTTCTCATTGAGATTTGGAAAATGAATAATTCATCGTAGATCATACATTACATGGAAGAGTAAAGATGTTAATATTCTTAGTTTACAACCAACTATTGGTTTATATTCTCATTTTTCACCATATACTGTCAAGATCGAAAATTCTGTATGCTGTGGAATCATCTTCAACATGAGGTTTATTTACGAATTCTAAAGCAGTATATCAGCTCTTTTTGACTAGGTGATTCATACACACGAATGAGCCAATCAATATTCGACATTTCTAGCGTTTTACAATTTTATATTCAACTACTGTTGTTTTGCTATAATGGTAATAATACTATCAAAATATTTATCAAAACCATGCAGTGCATGGGATCAATACTCTAGCGGATTTTTAAGAGAAAATTTATTTAAAAATAGCAACAATTGAACTCTTATTTTTTTATTTTTCTTATTTTATGTAAGATTTACCACCAATGTACATCCTATGTCTGTCTATTGGTTTCCTAAGATTTGAAAAGTTGGGAGACACTCAGGAAGCTATACAGATGGATTGCCTGCAGCTTAGATAAACGCTTCTCTTCTGTCTGCCAAAATTCCTTGCTTAGTAAATCTTCAGACAGACATGTCAATGATGTTCATTCATCGCCCTAATCTTACCTTGTTTGTTGCATCTATGAATTCCTTTTTGAATTTAGCTTCTCTTATATTAGTCACGAAGTCAATGATGGCATTCACAACGTCCGTGTGTCCAAGTTTGGCAGCCACATGGAGTGCTGAATCACCATGCTGTAAAAATCATCAAAGGTATTCATGATGCAATCAATTAGTGGAATATGCGCATGTATTGTACACTAATAAGTCATATAGATCATTTACATGAATTTATGGATTGTATTTGCATGATCGATGTTCAATAGATTGGTTAAAAAAAAGGAAAAATTCGGGATATTCAAGGCACAAGAGGTTCATGAACTATTCATGAATAGTTCTTGAGATTTTCGCCAGGTATTGGAATCGCAGAAGAAGCAAGATTTCCACCATAATGAAATTGCATAACTTATTCTGCTATGAAGCGCAAATACAAACGCAACACTTGCAAAAGCAATCCTCAAAATAGCTAATGCTTCTCGCTATTTTGAATGTCAGGACTACTTCTCGATTCCTGTTTAACAGAATTGGAAACTAGAGTTAGAAAATCAATAACAAAGTTGATGTTCAGACTACAATGCTCTCTACGTTTGCAATTGAATCGAACGTGACCATGTTATTGTTATAAAAACTTGACAGTTGACACTTCCAAGATTAGATTCATTTTATGAAATATGACACATCACAATTTGGTGTCAAGTGTCAAACAGAGACTGATCTTTGTTGACGCTTAGTTTTCTGCAGCCATGGTAACTAGAAACTGATCAACTCTGCATGCAGGCTGTTCGATCCTGCAAGCTTCACAAAGCATTTACTGGATCAGAATTTCAGATCAGAGCAAGATCATTCACAATTATTTTTATTCTCATTATAGTGAGTCAGCGATTAGTGCAAATTTTCGTTTTTGCATTTCTTGTGTTCACCTTGTGTGCCACACCTTGCAAAATGTGGTTTCTGCTTGGCAGTTGTTTAGCAGGCCCATAGTTTCACTGAGCTTTGAGTTCAAAAGAGTATGTGAGAAGACTGTATTAAACTACTTGAATGAACTACAGATTATACTTGAATGAAAAGTTGCTTTAGCAATTTTTATCACACTCACAGTTACAGTCATGACATAAATATATTCAAAAATGACGTAGTGATTCCTTGCAATTTGATTGGTCGTTGACCGTGCTGGAAAACTGAACGAAGGCACGCAACATCTTCAGATGTTAAGTAATCGAACATTTCCCAGCAATTTGGGAAGCTACAAGAAACTCGCCTGCGACTCATTTATTCATTTCGCTTCGCTCGTGCCCTCCACCAGCACTTGTGCAGGGAAATCGCGATGAAGCCCATCAGACCGTGCATGAACCCTTGAATCAAGATGAATCTGATCTTTACAAGGGAACAGCTGTGTCTAATGTGTCATATCAAGATCCCATATTTTCAGATTTGTTATCAGTATCTATAATAATAAAGCGCAAAACGACTGTGTGACAAACACACAATAGAATGTTATAGCTCGAAGTCCATCATTATGGCGCACTTTTGCTACTTTTAATACCTATCTGAGGTAATTAAAAGCCTTAATTTGTGGTAAGCGCTACATTTTATAGCTTCAATTCGATAAACTGTGCACAAATTGCGATTAAAAAACAAAAAATTGTGTAATTTTACAGGAAGTAATGTGAAAATAGTTTGCGTTGCTTTTGTTCTCTCTTTTGTTTTGAAGAAATCCCATGCAACTTTCAAAATGGCCAACTTGCACGTGTTTCTCTTCGAGTTTGTGAAAAGTATTTTTCGATGTTTCAATATGCCTAGAAGGAGAAGTGTTAATTTTAGATCCCAGATATGGCTCAAGAACACAAGTAGACGAAACCCTTCTCGATATGCTTTTGTAATCTTGACTGTTTCAATGCTTTATATAAATCTTTTAAAGCACTTGATCGATTCGCTTTTCACTGTGTTAATCGAGGGCTGAGCTTTGTAAACTACGAGATGAAGATCACTGCTTACAGAACACTGCCGGCAATCGTTACTTTTATCTATTTTCATGTTTGGTAATCACTGATAAGCTTACTGTTTATTATTTTACTGTTTGAAGAAAGGATTTGTACTGGTATTTCTGTTGTTGACACTCAAAATGTAGAAAGAGTTGAGTCGCATACATTAAAAATACACTCCAATAATTTTCTTATCGAAAAGCAACTTATTGTTGAGGCATGCTCATTATGTTGCTCCGCCTTGTAACTGCATTTATTTATTCAAATTATTAATTTAAATTTGGTTTGTGGAGGAATTTTGTTTCGGATTTCACCTTACTTGGAGTGGAATGGTTATCAACTTAGACATTTGACCTCTCTATGAGAGGTTCGCTCAAGTTGATAACATATTGAAGTTTGTTCCTTTCATTTATGCAATTAATTCTATCAATTTCCAGAATCACCTGTTGTTCTTAATTAACCCACAATGGCTCAGCTGAAATTCATTCAACCAAAAGCAGCAATAACATTTGCATACCCACGACTTTGACTGGGAATACCAGTTCATAAACTAGTAGACTGAGAAACAACCCATACTTATTGCATTTTCAACCACAGTGTACTGTATTGTCAACATAGCTAATTTACTTGAACATTTTGCATATTTAATTTAAAATTTGTACTGCAATAGTTCTTTTTAGTATGTTTGACCATTCTTGGAGAACTAGTAATCAACATTCGAAATAAATTATTATTATTGTTATTCGTTATTTGAATTTCTTTCCATAACAGTTTTTGCTTTATGAGTTGAAAAATAACCAGCTTATTACAGGGGATTGAAGGGAGCGAAGCGACCTCCTAGAGGCAGCTGAAGGCTGACTACCCCGGGCGCAGCCCGCAAGCCGAAGGCTTGTATTATATATATTATGGAAATGATATGCAAAATCAAACAAAAGACTTACCATCATCTTGACTGAAATAACTCTCTTTGAGCATTCAACATCATCCAACTCCTTGACACGAGCAAGTACGTCATTCAAAATATCGACATCACCGTGCAAAGAACAATTGAAAAGAAAAGTGATGAAGTCAATCTACAACATAACAAGACCTTATATAAATTGACAATAGGTGCCCTAAATAAATTGAATATCTGGCAGACAAGGCATACTGCACAAGTCATGACTTCATTGTTCATGCACGGTTCTACCTGCTTCTTTGCAATTTAAGAATGTGTGATGTTGGAAGACATGAGTGAAACCTTGAAGTTCACCTGACACCAAAATTATCTATTTCAGATTCAGGAAAATAGTGAAGTTTGGCATAAATAATTTTTCGATTTGGACGCGTGTAAGCTGAGATAGATAAAATTGAATGTACCACTTTTGCATTATTTTAATTTTAATTTGGTCAGGACTCGTCCGAAAACAACAATAAGGCCAGATATAGGAAAAATAGTAAGTCGAGACTTCAGAAGTACAGACTACAGACAGACAGACAGACAGACAGACAGATTTTTCAATTGATTCTGTGAAAAAGTGTTTACAATTATAAAAATAAACTAAAGTTTTAAGCGTTACTGTAATTACAGAGTGATTGGGGTCAACCCTTAGGCAATGCTTGTTTATTGAGGGGGACACCAGATTAAGACTATAGCAATCTAGGATTCTGTGCAGGGATTAGTCATTTGCGTTAATGAAAGAGAAAGAAATTAAGAGAAAGAAAGCAGGAAAAGAATATAAAATAAAAGATGAATTAATCAGAGATGAAATTTTAAATGTACAAAATAGAATGGAAATATTGGATTCAGCTGATTGTCAATTAAATTTCAATGGAAAAAAGACAGATCCCGCAATTTATTCTGGTCAAAAGAGACTGAAATCCACCAATAGACTGAAGAATGTCATGTCTGATTAATGAATAGGACGTTGGGATATAGAGCTAAATAGAAATTAATCAGAGAGTAAAATTTTTCATTTAGAACAAACGTAGCAGGCCGGTAGACCTATAGGACAGATCTCAGGGTAACTATTCAACAAAGCGAGTTTAACATGTTTCTTAAAGTTTCTATTGAGATAGATGTTGTTAATTATTAGTAAAGAATTGTTCCATAAAGATGGGAAATGGTAACTAGGGAGAGTTGAGACTTGTTCTTCAATGCCCTATTGTTACGTTACACTTCACTGACATAGGGTCTTTCAAAAGTAGCGGGTTCAAACTGATGGGTTGGACAAAGTGAAAAGACTGTTTACCCTTCTATACTGTTTTAAAACAAATTCACAATGAGAAAAACGCTGAAAAATGCAAGTCTATTGTCATTGTGAATGTTTCATGTGGTATCATTACATATATTTTACAAATCAAACAGCGATAATGCAATCGATAAATTGGAGCTAGCAGCTCAAGTTTCTTTTTATTTCAAAAGTTGAATCCCATTCCAATCTTCCTCAAAAAATAAATGCCAACGAGCTGATGCAATCAAGATAAATATTCTTATCAATGGAGAACTCAAAGGTGTGTTCGCTGCGTCTCCGTAGCATTATTTTGAGTTTCTTTTTGACTTCGACGCCAACAATTGCAACAACCACACGAAACACAACAAAATCTTGTTTGCCAGGCTCCTGGAGCTAGTGTGTGTATTGTCCAATCATTACTGCTTGTCCAGTCATTACTGCTTGGCTGTGATTGGTTATTTCAATTTTCTGAAATAGCACATCAGTTTCAAAAAACCAATTTTCCTAGGCTCTATGTAGCAAAGTGGGCGTAGCGGAATAGAGGCCTGGTGTTTATGCTAGGGAGAGTTTGATAAAAATTAAGTCTTGCAAATGGCACCTACAACATATTTTTGTGTTGTCTATTGGTGCTACTTCTAACCACGTGGAAATTTTGGACCACTGTTTATTGTTGAAAATTCTCCATATAAGGGAGAGGGTATTCAATTTGTATAGATCAGCTAAGTTTAAAATACCCAAAGATTTGAAAAGAGGCAATGTATGAGAAAGCGGGTGCTATGTTTCTTTTTCCCTGAGAGACTTGATCTATTTTCTTGAACTGTCAAATAATTTGATGATTTGAAAATAAAAGGAATTATGTCCTCCTTTGGTTTTCGTGACGATCAACAAGAAATCAAATTACAAAGAAGTATTTTATAATTTAGGAAATGTAACCTATTACCTGTTATGTAAGTTGTGTAAAATGAACACAGACAACACAAGGATCAAACTTGATAAAATGATTGTATAAAAATTGAAAGACAAAACATCAAATTAAGTCATTACGCTGGAGCTCTTCGAAGCAAAGCAGAACACAGCAGTAATTAATTATAAGTTTGATGTTAGGGTTTTGTGTAGTGTAAGAATATTTGGTACATTCAGGAGCATCAATGAGTCATGCCCGGGAATAAAGGTCCGTAATATCTCAAGCTAGACAACGCTAAATGAAGACCCCGTTTTTTTCTTACTATTCTAATTCCACAGCAACTGCATGTATTCATAATCACTATCGTATCAACTTTGCAATATTTCAGTTGTGGTGTAGCTGTGAAACAAAATCCTTCAGCAGGTGTCATCTCCTTATTCAAAATTTATGGGGTTTTTCGTAAATATAAGACTGCACACCTGGCGGGGAATTTTTTAAAGGATAAGTCGGCATGACACACTAAATTTAAATGCTAAGACGAGGTTATGTGAGATCCTGTATCCAGGCCTGATCACACTGTAAGAAAATGAATTGTGTGAAATATGAAAGAAGCTGTCCTATAGCTGATATCCATAGGTATATTGCTGCATAATTTTTAGAATGTTTAATGATTAGTAAATGTATTTCAATATATTAACATTTTTCAAAAGATTTAGAATTACATTCAAAAGTATACAATATCTCATCCGAGCTCCGTAGAAATAAGCCATCACAAAATTGGACGGTTATTTTTATGTAATAGTTAAGACATTCATACATGTCATTATTATAATAGATGATTCAAAGACAAGATAAAATTCCAGCTAAGTGAAGTAAAGTACAGAAAATACTTTAAAAAAAGAAAAATTCTCTCATCAAAAGTGTCATTTGATATTTTTGAACGAAGAATTCGAGAAATAGTTATTTCTGGGTAAATAAGCCATAATGTTATTACAATCATGTGCTGTTACGATGAGCAAATTATTGGTAAAAGGTAAGAGCATGATATGGTAAAAGGGAACATTGGTATAAAGCTGAGAAAAGACATGAGGCAAACAAATACTATGAATTTGTTTATTATAATCGGTATTTCGATCAATTGATAACGAAACCTACACAAATTTTTTTTATTATTTTTCTGGATCGTTTCTCTTACGATGGCGTAGAAGATAGATCCCATAAAACAACAGCAAATTTCTGACGTAATAGAAAACATTGTTGCAATGGTGTTTGATTTGTCATTTTGCTATGCATAACCATCAAAGCACAAACACAACTAAACCTACGCTTAATGTTCTTGATCAGAAAAATGGTGGATCTATGAGCAGTAGTTACGTTAGATTGAATAAACACCTTTGAATTTAGAATTCAAACTTTTAACACTTTTGGTTTGTGATATATTTGCAGCGAAGTGAAATGGAAAATCATTTATTAAACAAAATGAAAAATTGAATATCATTTATTGCGGATTAATTTTAGCAATCGGCAGATTCCAGATTATTGAAAAATATAGCAATTAATTTGTAAAATTATTTCTGATTAATCGTCTCATCACTATTTCCCCTTTGTTTACCAAGTAATTGAGCCATTATTGAAGATAATCGGCAAAATCGGTATAAATTATCCTTAATTGGCTCGTCTCTAAGTATTAACTTCAGTATAGGGCTACATTTTGCATTTTGCTATGATCATTCAGAAGTTTTAGGTAGACTAATTGGTTGCAATTGGACGAGCTCCAAGGTGAATTCTGTCAAACTCTCTCGTTTTCGTTCTGCTATTCAACCAATCAAGCTTTGCGCTGTGGAAAGTCAACATGCTAAAAAGGCTATCAAAGGCTGTTGACGTTCTGAGAGCTTTTCTGAGAGCCAAAAATGGGGTCCAAATATATTCCTTAGGGGCATATAATGTAAATTCTATAGCAGTTTTAGTAAATGACAATGTATGAATCATATTCCAAAAAATATGCAATGAATGAGCTGCAGCAAGCTGAAGTGTGAGTGGAAAACTATAGGCTGCAGCAGGCATCACATGCTCATTCTGTGTCTTACTTACTGTAATCTACAATTGATTGTTTTTTCTTATCAGAAAGAGAAACAAAACAAACCTCAGTAGAGCTGTTAGCAATGAATGCCTTTGAGGATTCTACATCTTTTATCTGCTTGTGAAAGGAGAGAAGGGCATTTAAAACATGCCTGTGTCCTTTGAAGATAGCTACGTCACATACGTCTACGGTGGGAGCATCCTGTAAAATAGTAAAATAGCAACATGCCGTAATAAATACCTTTTAAATTTGAAATTACACTTATAGATATAAGGCTTCACGTATCTTCAGGCATGAAAAATAATTTCAATTCTTGTCAAAATGTTAAACTTGAAAAAGGCTTATAGATGAATAACGAATTTGCTCTTCAAGTCTGAATCTGGATTTTGTTATTAGAAACTATTATTTATGATGTGTGATAGCAAAAAGGGATTAAAACGTGTTGGTAACGCTGGTCAGTAGATAAAAGTTGTACAGCAGTAATTTTATTTTTAAAATGATGTTGTGATGACCTTATATCAAGTTGGTTTTGATCTCTCACTATCTTCTGCGAATATTACCTACATATTTTGCAGTTATATTTTTATCATAATTCTACTCTGATTGCTTTGGTTCCATCCAGACAATATAGAAGAGCATTTTCTAATGCTATCAATTTAGCAAGTCGTACAAGAGTTATCTATAGTAACCCTGAAGGGAAGACTACTGACAGGATAATGTTCTATTGAAGCCCTATCAAGATAGTCTCAACTATAGGTGTTGATGATGTCTTCAAAAACAATGGAAAAATGCGTTGAAGACTTGTGAGCTTGAATTACTCCTCAATCACGGTCATTTTCTTGAAATTATGAAGCAAAACACGTGCGTAGCCTATTACCATAAATAAATAATGACTTTCAACATCGCTTAGTTTAATTTTCTTTATTGCATTTTTGCTACACAGCAAGTAACCCAGCAAACAGTAAATGTTCTATGAACGTTCACTCAACGTTTGTTTAGTTCGTGAGCAGTCTGTCCGTTTCTAATGTTCTATGAAGGTTCACGAAACGTTAATGACGAACCAATGTTCTTTGAATTGTTTAACGTTTAGGAGACGTTCAAATAACATTTGGATTAATAATCCATTTAATGGTGGAAAAATGTTGAAATGTGTCGATCTCTATTCAATTTTAAACCCTTAAAAATACATATCAATGCAGTATGGCTGAACTCTTCTTCTCTATTCTTTTAAACTCAATATGCAACTCATGTTATGTTAGGATTTTATGTGCACAGTGGGTAAAAATTATTGCCTTGATTTATATTTGTTATCAATATGGTAATATTAATTATGGATACCTTAAGTTCATTAGCATGATCTTCTTATTAATCCAATACAAAATTCTTAAGTTTTTCTCTCTAGTCTAGTTTTGCTAGAAACGTCAAATGACAGACGAGCCTTTCCATGAATTTGGGTGGCGGTGAAGACAAGAAACTATTAAATTAACATTTGAATGATGTTAAAATTATGTATTTACTTTTATGTTAATCTTTATTTAATATAAGTTTGCATTTTTTTAAATAATCGTAGTCGTCATATAATATAATTAATGTTTAGATTTTTTTCAAGTTTTTCAATGCATATTTGTTCTTGATGACTGAGGCAACACATTATATTATGACATGTGCTCCTAATTTGGAATGAAACAATTCATTATTCAAATAGTCAGAAACCTGATATTGCGACCTTTCAAACATAATTAGATACAATAGAACCCAAAAGCAAGCTAAGGAAAGCTGTCCAGGCCATTTTTTTTATATTCCGTTTGTTTGGTTCGTATAATATGGTTAATAATAGGTTCAAAAAAACGTAAAACTAACGTTGGTACAGTGTTAAAAAGTGTCCACAAGTGAATGTTCTACGAACGGTTGTCATAACGATCAACTAACCGATCACGAACCAAATCTAACGTTCAGTGAACATTCATCGAATGTAAGTAGTTTTGCTTTCGATCTCTTTCACAAAAAAAATATTTTCGACTCCCTGTCTGTCAAGGTACTTCTACAATGTACATGTAAGAGCTATGAATTTGAAGATTCGAACAGCTGTAACTCACCTTAAGTGTTGTACTGCAGAATGCCTTTGAGAATTCCACATCATTGATCTGCCTAGCACAAGCAATGAGCTTTGTCACAACATCTACATGTCCACCAATTACTGCCTTGTCTATCACCAATGAGCCTATCACATCAATAAACAATTCTATAGCATTCAATTGAAACAATAGCCTGAGTCTCAAATACAGAAAACTCCAAAGGCCTTATTCACGAGTTGCAGAGGCTACTTGGAAGCTTGGTTAGTTATGCAAACGAATCACCCGGCAACAATTTTGTTTGTTTACATTTACATACAAAACATTCGATGGATGTTTGAAACACTCGAACACAGTTAGTCAGTTCCCAGTTCGATTAGTTCGATTCAGAAAAAAACTTTCAACGAATGTTTACATTGTGTTTCATGCGATAGAATCACTATTAAGGTTCTAAATCAAGGTGCACTCGTCTTGTTTATAAAACAGTTTCCAAGTTGTCTACATACTAACCGCGCCTCCATGCAGCCTTTGTAACTCGTGAATAAGGCCTTACAGGCTCATGGTGCTGATTAGAAGTAATACATTCTCATCCTAATAACTGTTGTGATTTGTACTTATGTTTTGTTAATGTGCCATTATTAATGAGCCTCTCTTTATGTTAAATCTAATCTCTATTAAAAGGGCACTCACTCCTCGTGCTCAACTCAGACAAATAAGACTTGAACATTTCTCTTTGTATTAGTAAGAAACACAACATGGTACCAGGAGTAGGGTAAATTAACTATTTGTATATAAGAAAAAAGGAACAAAGACACAAAGAAAAGAAATTTGATCTAAAGTTTGTTACAGCTTTGTTAAGAACATTTTAATCATGGAAAGATTGAAACCTCCGGCGCCATTTTCCTTTGAAGGCAACAATTCCACAGCATGGAAAAACTGGAAGAGGGCTTTTGAATTTTACCTGACAGCCACAGAATGTGAAGGAAAGTCAGACAAAGTAAAAACTGCAATGCTACTTACTTTTATAGGTGAAAAAGGTAGAGAAATCTACGAAACATTTGACTTTACTAGTGAAACAAAAAACCTACAACTAGCAGCTGTCATCCAAAAATTTGATTCCTATTGCAATCCCCGTGCAAATATAACAGTATGGCGGCATAAATTCTTTACTTACCAGCAGCAAGAAGGTCAAAACTTCCCTTCTTTTGTCACAGAACTAAAAACCATTAGTGCAGAGTGCGAATTTGGTGATCTTCGAGACTGGTTAATAAAGGACATGATCATTTGTGGGGTTCAGGATAACTCCCTCCGGGAACGAGTGCTACGTGAGCCTAAAATCGACCTGAAGAAAGCAGTAGAACTAGGTCAAGCAGCAGAGGAGACGAAGATCCATGTAAAAGCAATGCGGCATGAATTTGATCAAGCTGACACAGCGCATCACAAAAACCAAAGCAACACTACTCCAAAATAGTAATCATAATCAACATGATATGATAAATAAATGATATACTGTTCACTGTCTCATCGTCGTGGCCAATGTCCTGCATATGGTGCCATATACCACAGATGTAAAAAAAAACCATTTTGCCAAATGCTGCAAAATAAAGGACATTGCAACAGTAACTAACAATCCTCAAGACGATTCCTCATCAGATTCTGAATTTTTACTAGACTCCATCAATGTTGATTCTTCACCTCAGCAACCCACCACTGTCAATAAAATTCGGATGCGGGATGTTTCTCAATTACACTGGTATGAGTTCCTCAACACAAATGGATTGAATATGAAGTACAAAATTGACACAAGGGCACAGGTGAATATCATCTCAAAAGCACTGTATGACAAACTTCTTTCTAAGCCTCGTCTACAAAAAACTTCTATCAAACTCATTGCGTACAATGCAACACAAATTCCGGTATATGGACAATGTGTCACCACTGTAACCCATCTTAACAAAAAACTAAAAATACTCCTGATTATAGTCGACTCTGAGAGTTCCCCAATTCTAGGCCTAGCATCCAGTGAGCGCTTAGGCCTAATCAAACGAATCAAAGAAGTCTCTACGTCCACAGCAAAATCTCCAGCCGCTAACAAGCTCACTACAGATTTTCAAGATTGCTTTTGAGACGTTGGTACTCTACCATCAGTATACTCAATACAACTTAAAGATGGTGCTAGTCCAGTAATCGCACCTCCACGAAAAGTCCCATTCGCATTAAGAGAACCACTCAAGGAAGAACTCAATCGCATGAT